>VWZP01003703.1:265788-282606 GCA_013396995.1 Dicaeum eximium
TCCTGTCCTGTCCTGTCCTGTCCTGTCCTGTCCTGTCCTCTCCTCTCCTCTCCTCTCCTCTCCTCTCCTCTCCTCTCCGGGACACTCCACTCCCTAAAAGGCTTTTTTGACTCCTCCGTGGTGTTTGCCAAAGCTTGGGATGCCTTTTCTGGATGCTTCCATAGCAGATCAGCCTCTCAGTGCTTTATTCCACAAAAAGGAAGATGGAAAGCCCTTTGGGAAGCTGTTGGTGCTCCTGCCTCACCCAGCAGAGCTGGGAACCCAGCCCCACTGTATCACACTCCGAGGAGCTCTTTGGTGATGCCTGTCAGGTATCAGCAGGTAACTGATTTATTTTCCCAGCTTGTTTATCAGCCCTAATAGAAAATGAAGTCTCTCCGGGTTGATGAGCAATGTGAATTCTTGCTGTCTCTCTCCTCGCCTCCCCAGCCCAAAGATGCACTTAATAACCATTGATTGTTTGGGAGGAGAAGGAGTGTGGCTGTAAATGTCCCTTCCCACCCTTACAAGGTGCCTGATTAAAGAGGGGAGGCAGGAGCAGATCGATGGGAATTGCAGGCACAGGACTGATCCAGTGGGTCCTGGGGGTGTCTCGTGGATGCCCTTCTCAGGCACCCCAAATATTTTTTGCTGTTGAGTTTGCAGACAGCTCAAGGCATGGCTGTGTTTGTGCAGCTCAGTGAAGGTCACTGGGGGCTGAAGAGAGCACTTGAGACAGCAGGGAAAGTAGGAGAATCACAGAATCCTGGGATCACTGAGGTTGGAAAAGCCCTCCAAGATCACCGAGTCCAGCCTGTGCCTGATCCCCACCTTGTCACCCAGCCCAGAGCTCTGAGTGCCATGTCCAGGCATTCCTTGGACACTTCCAGGGATGGGGACTCCAAACCTCCCTGCACAGCATGTTCCAGTGGCCAGCACACACAGGGACCTCCCCAGATTTCCAAGCACCCCGTCTGAAGCCTGGAGTTGTGACAGGGAACTGGTACTCTGGCATTTCAGACTGAGTGAGGATAGTTATGGAGAGTGAGATGCTTCCATGTTCATGGCCAGTGGCCTCCATACACCTTCAAGCCAAAGCCCACCTGCTTCCAGTGGTGCCACCAAAGAATAAGGATGTTAAAGAACAATCATCTTCCAAACAGTGCCTTCCACAGCTGTCAGAAATTGCTCTGAGGTCTTCAGGGATCAGCATGTTTTGGTGTCACCAGCTGGGGCAGCCCCCTGGAGTCCAACCGCTCCAGTGCTTGCTCCAGTTTCTCCTTGGCTGTGGCTAAATGGAATCCTTCCCTGTGAGGGTGATGAGGCCCTGGCACAGGGTGCCGACCCAGAAAAGCTGTGGCTGCCCCTGGATCCCTGGAAGTGTTCCAGGCCAGGCTGGATGGGGCTTGGAGCAACCTGGGACAGTGGAAGGTGTCCCTGCCCGTGGCAAGGGGTGGCACTGGATGGGCTTTGAGGTCCCTTCCAAGCCAAACCATTCTGAGATTCTCTGATTCAGTCTCAGTGCTGATCCATCAAACCTAATCTCTATTGTTTTGGTTTCCATTCAACTCAGAAGTTGGGCTTAAATTAAAAGGTTCCTCCTGAATATGACCAAAGCTCTTCATTCCAGACCAAAGGTCTTCTCTTGGCTCCAAAGCAGCTCTGGGCAGGTAGAAGTGGCAAAGTAGTGCAGGAATAGCTCCCAAATTTTAAAAATTATTGTTAATGCCATTGTGCAGTCAGTGGACAATGTCGAGGACACCAGGACATAACATTTTGGTGTTATTCAGGTGTTTTTCCATGAATTACAAGGACAGTCCAGGCCCCACAGCTCCCTAATCTCTAGGCATGAGCTGTTCCCAGTTTCTCCTTTACAGTGCCTTTCTCCCAGCTCAACCTAAGGATGCGTCCTTAGGGATTCGTTTGGGCTTCAATCACCACTTTGTTGGTGGTGTTGCACTTTGTAACAAACCCATGTTTGTGGAAAACCCAGATTTGACTTTAAAGGTGGCACTTGGAGCCTTTAAGTTGCTCTGATAGCTTTGAAAATTGTCTCTGTCAACAGAGGGTGACAGATCCTTGCAAAGGAATGTGTGAGGTGAGAACACAGAAAGTAAAAGACATTTCTGTTGCCTGGCACTGATAAAGATCCATCCTCAGGGTTTGTCACATTATTTGCTCTATTTGAGGATGTTTGAGGCCACGGAGTCCAGCTCACCTGGACTTATTAAAAAAAAAAAAAAAAAAAGGAAAAAAAAGGAGGAAAAATCCCTGGAGAAAGGGCCGCAATCACAACCGGGGGAGAATCTATAGGGAAGAGAGTAGCAAAGTGTATTTGCATAACAATTCCAATCAGTATCAATCACCTCCCAGAGCGGGCTGTCAGCGCCTCGTAAACACGTCCCGGGTGACAGATGAGCTGGGCTGGGCAGGACAGCTCCGCACTCCTGGAATGACAGCACTGGCTCCAGGACAGCGCATCCTTCCGAGGGCTCCTGGCAGAGAACCCCAGGGCACGGGGGCTGGCCAAAGAGGTGGATGTAGATTGCTGACTTCCTTTCATCCTTTTGATCCGGAGTTCTTTTCCTTTTGCTTTTTCTGGTTTTGAGCGCCTGGGGGAGATTTTCTCCATCGGCTCTAAATCCAACACCAAACCAAGTCCAGTTTACTTTACAGGTTGCAAATACAAAACGAAAACTGCAGCTGATCCAGCTCAAGCCCCCTCCAGTAAGTGCTATCACTGGAGCAGACACTACCCCACATGATCCTGCCATGGAAAGGCAGGATCCTCCTCCCTGCTCACAAATTGTGCCAGTGATTATCCCAGTGAACACCACACTGGCAGCCTGGGAGGTTTCCAGGACGGGCCTTGTGAGGCCCAGCCTGGGTGGCAGAAGGGACTCAGCTTTTGCAAACATCTCTGAGATACAAGATTTAAGTTCCAGGCAGAAAGTCAGTGGTGCTGGTGTCCAGAAGGGCTTTTAAATGGACTAAACTTGTGGAGAGAGCGTCGTGTTGGGGCCACCCCGGGGTCAGAGCGGGGCTCAGTGCTCCACATCCAGGCTCCTGACTCTGTGTTCCACCATCTCCTGAGAGGGACATCTGATGGGGCAGGGACAGCAGCTCCGAGCAGGGACTGCCAGTGGTGTGCTGCAGACACTGTGGGGACATCTGCCAAGGTTTTGGTTGGAGTTGCTCATGGCTGAGCAGACAGTACTCAGTGCAGCCGTGTCACTGCCAGTGGAGGGTGCAGAGGGCAGCTCAGCTTCCCCCAGCTCATCCCTAACAATATTCCTGCCTGGGAGAGGGTGGGGAGCCTTGCATTTGGCAGGAATGACTGAAAGGGGAACCTGAGGATCCCTGGTTTTGTGCACATCCACCCCTCCTCTGCCTGGCTGTGCAGCTCTGCTGAGGGCAGAGGGAAGGATCAGGATCCACATGGGGAAATTCGGCACAGAATAAACCCAACATTCCCTGCATTGTTCAGGAAGCCCACGGGGGCTTAACCCTGCCTTAAAATGGGTTTGATTTTTTTTTCCTAGGAAATCCCCAAGGAATATAGCATTGGAGAAAAGTTTTCTCCAAGCATCCCAAAATTTTTTTTCCCTTTGATTTGAAGTGAGTTGATACCTTGTGCTTTTGTGGCAGGAAAAATGGGAGCAATATTGCAACAGTGTTCAGGGCAATCCTGCTGCCTGTGGAGTCCTTGAAATGGATCTGCTTATTCATCCCTTTGGAATCCAGGAGGAGACCCTTTCTCCAGGGTGAAATATGTTCAGTTCTGTTGATCTAGACAGAAAAAGGACCAAAAAAAAATGTCTTAAAGCACAGCTTTCTTTGTATACTCCTTTTCCTTGTATATTCCTTTTCATTGTGAATTAAACACCAGCCCTTAGACTTACTCACCTTCTAATCTGACATTTGAATTGAGTGCTATGAGCACCAAGAAATTCTTATCACTTTGATCAGATGCTTGAATTCTACATTTTGATTCTTTTAATACAAAGATTTTAGAAACAGCCATGAAACCTGTTCTGGGGAATACAAAAGTGTTAATATTCATAGAATATGCTGAGCTGGAAGGGATCCACAGGGATCATCAGTCCAGTTCTGGTTCCTGCACAGACACCCCAACAATCCCACCCTGTGCATCCCTGAGAGTGTTGTCCAAACTCTCCTGGAGCTCTGGCAGCCTTGGGGCTGTGCCCATTCCCTGGGGAGCCTGGGCAGTGCCCCAGCACCCTCTGGGGGAAAAACCTTTTCCTGAGATCCAACTTGAGCCTCCTCTGGCCCAGCTCCAGGGTTCTCTGGGTTCTGTCCCTGGTTCCAGGGAGCAGAGATTGGAGCAGCCCTTTGGGAGGAAATGTGGGTTGGGATGAGCTCTGCCCTCAGTCTCCTGTTCTCCAGCTGAACAGACCAAGTTGTGGCCCCTCCAGACCTTTCCCCATCCTTGTATCCCTCCTCTGGATGCGTTAGGTCCTTTCCATATCGTGGTGCCCCAAAACTGCCCCAGGACTGTGACAAGGATTGTTTCATTGTGGTCCAGAACGAGATTTCCTCCCCTTTCAGCCAGCACTGAGTTGGGAATTCTATTAAAAATCTATAACCATTGACCAAAATAACCATTATGCTTAAATCAGTAATCTCAGAATATCTCACCCGGCAGATCTTTATTATATCACACGCTTAACCTGACTTAATGTATTATATAGCACCCATTAGTGG
Source organism: Dicaeum eximium (assembly GCA_013396995.1). Taxonomy (NCBI): domain Eukaryota; kingdom Metazoa; phylum Chordata; class Aves; order Passeriformes; family Dicaeidae; genus Dicaeum; species Dicaeum eximium. The sequence continues at coordinate 270,493 of VWZP01003703.1, forward strand.
AATAGATTAACTTCAGATGTTCCCTTTTCCACATTAATAATGCAATCAGGAATTTATGCCAGACACTTTCTGCTCTAAACTGCGCGAGGAAGATCTGAAGAAATATGAAAAAGAAAAACCCTCGTGTGCATCTGTTGAATAAGAAATGCTTGATTTTGTAGCATTTTGTGCGAATCAAAGGGCCGGAAAACAAACTATTTGAGTTGTGGAACAACTGCCACGAAGGCAGAGCGGAGCGGCTGGTCAAGGTTAAGACTCTTTTATCGTAATGAAAGATCTGTTCCTGTGAGCTTGCCGTGGGCAATGTGTTTGTTCATTATGTGGGAAGCCGGGGAAGGCCGGGATCGTTTCATTTGCTGCCTTTTAACTGCTGGTGCTTTTGCAAACGAGCTGATAGGTAATTATAATACACTCACCACTTAGGCATCTTTATTAGCCTTTGGCAGCGCGGCCTTTGTGTGACTGGGGAGGCTTTGAGTGCGGTGGCCTCAGCAAATCCTTTAGAGTTCAGACAGGAACGATTTGGCAGCCACTCGCTGCTGCTTCCCTGGCTGCCGCTTCTAGGTGGGTTTGTCTCGCCGTGAAAGGAGAGAAAGGAAAGCCATGAGAACAACTCACAACCGTCTGGATGCAAATATCCATCACTGACGGGAGATCTCCTCTCAAAATCAGCTCACACAGCGAAAAACAAGCGCTGAAAATCACCGGCCGAGGTGTGGAATCATTTCCAGCACAAAGAAACCACAATTAGTTCGTGTGTGTTCCAGGAGCAGAGAGAAAAGGCTGGATTTGTCACGAAAATAATTTCTTGGGAATTATTCACTGTATCTCACACCGGGTATCGGCAAGGCAGGAAGTTTTCCCTGGAAATCAATAATCAGAGGTGGGGATTAGGTACAGCTATGCTTACCTGATACCTCAGAAGTACAACAGTTTATTTGAGAGCAGGTAAAATGCAGCAGTGTCACTGGGTGGGAAGCCTGCTGCCTTCGGCTTGATGCATCCCTGGTTATCCATATTTTTCTCTTACGCTGAAATCATGATATTCCAGTTTCCCCCCCTCCGTGTATCAGTTGGGAAGGGGTGGATCTTGCCCATTTCAAAATGGATTCATAGAATTATAGAATACCCAGAGCTGGAAAGTTCCACGAGGATCATGGAGGATCACGGAATCCAGCTCTTTGCCAGGACACCCCAGTAAATCCCACACAATTCCGCAGCTCTCGGGAGCTCTCTTGGGATGGACGTGCCCTGTGGGGATTTTACCCAGGACTTTGGCCTTGTTTTGATTCTCCAGGCACCTCCGTGAAGTAAATAAATGGTAATCAAGGAGTACTGGGAGTGCTGAGCTGGCAGCTCCGCAGTCATTAGAGGTGCACAGCTGGCAGCGATGCCTCAGCTCCAGGAATTTGCATATCCTCATTAGCAGGCTCCTGAAGTAACAGTTCCTGGAGAAACTCCTGGCTCTGCCTGTCAGGCCTATCCTGCTGGACTGTGGACTCCCACAGCGGCCACTGCCTCTCCACAATCCTGTGGGACACTGATTGTTCATCACCTGATGGATCCGTGGGACGTGGGTAAAGGAAATCCACGAGTGGGGCCCTTTCCTTGCTGAGGCCAAACTCTTCCCCCTGAAGACCCAAAGAGTGCCTCCACATCTGTGGATTTCTCTTCATCCCTTCGGGTTGGAATAGCTGCAGGCAGGGCAGGTTTCACACACAGTGTGGGTCCCTCCCTGCTCATGGCTCAGAGCTCCAGCCTCTGCACCCTCAGCCCTTGGAGCTGGCCCTCCACTCCCCTCTCACCACCACCCCGAGCTGGAAGCAGTAAGAAAAGGAGGAGAAATCCCTGCCCCATCCTCCAAAACCTGTCCCCAGGCAGGACTGCAGGAGCTTGAGGGGACACGGTGCTCCCTGGTGGAGCTGGGAGCTGCTGTCAGTCAGTGTGTGATGAGCTGATGGAGCTGCCTGGCAGAGCTGTGCCTGCAGAGAGAGCTGACCTCCTTTCCCTGCCCTCCTCGCCCTGCTGGACAGCACTGGGATGCAGGTGGGGGTGGTGGGTGGTGTCAGTGGCACTGGGAATCCCTGTGGCAGCGCTGGGACAATCCAGGAATCCCGAGCTGGCATGGCCATATTCCCTGTCCCGGTGTCAGAGCCCGTGTGGTGACACAGGATGGGCTCAGAGGTTCTGCTCTGCTTCTGCAAGCAGCTGGAGAACAGCTCTGGGATGGGAGTTGTCAGGAAAATTAATCCACAAAAATCAGGGGTTTATGTCCAAAAAGGAGACAGAGGAGCCAGCCCTGTTACTTTATGTGAATAAAGGGAGAGGCCGTGGGGCATTCCCCTGGGGTCTCTCAGATTTTTGGTCGACTCAGCCTCCCTTTTATCCTAATTTTCTGTCTGCATTTCCCTTCTCTCTTTCCCCATTGGCTGAGGTACTTGAGAGGTACAGACTTCCCAGAACACCTGATCCCCTCTAATGTATAACACCACTTTTTAATTTTTAATTCTTATGGAATTTTAGGGGTTTTCTCCATTGTTTATTTCATCTTTCAATATCCAATTTAATTTATTAGCAAACTTACAGTTTGTTTGTAAAGGCAAATATCTTTTCCCATTCATCAATCAGTGGAATCCTTCCCATTGTTTCTTTTATCTCTCAGTGCTAGTTTTATCTACCAGCAGACCCACAGTTTGTAAAGACAAGTCCATCATTCCTCTCAGAGTCAGTACCAGATCCTTGGCAGAGCTAACCCAGCAGGTAGGGAAGCTGAGGACTTGTCCCATGGGCTGGAAGTGGCCACCCATCCCCTCCTCGCGGCTCCAAGCACGCTCAGACCCAGGCAAGGAGGGTGTGGGGAGGCTCAGGGGTCTGTGCTTCACTTTCCTAAGCAGAAATAAAAAGGGAGGAAAGAAAGGTGGAGACAAATCCCTCTCCTGTTGCATTTCCAGCTCAGTGCAGCCCACAAACGTCTGCCTGTTAATGGGATGGCTGGAGTCACTGACTGCTCCCCACACCTCCTGCCAGCTCTGCCCCCACCACAGCTCTGTTTTTATTTCCAGGCCTCACCAGCTATAACCTCTCCAGCAGCACAGGAGAGGCTTAAAAAATAATTGGACCAAGTGGGAAATGAAGCCGTTGCCTTCCTAAACTTGCCAGGGTCTCGTGGGAGCAGGGAGCAGGCAGGAGCCCCAGCTGGGAGATTTGGAGCCACCACCGGCAGCAGGGCAGGGACCCTGGTGGCCACGGAGCATCAGGAGAACGGCAGCCACTGCACAACAGCGGCTCCCTGACCTCAATTTTCTCCGTGGAGAAAAGAGCAGGTCAAGTGGAAAGTGCTTAAGGAGGAAATTTGTTTCCTTCCAGCCAGGGAGTCAGGAAGATAGGCGGCTATTGCGTGTGCTGGAATAAACCAAATTAATTTTGTGCTGTGCGCTGGCTCGAGGAGCTGAGGGCAAGGCGGGGAAGATAATGGACTTTGATGTTTTACTTGAACTCAACAAAACACCTGGCAAGAAGCAGGGACTCGCTACAACGGCAGCTCCAAACGCTCCTAACCCAGGCAACTGCTTCCTTTTGTTTTCTTTCTTTGCAATCTAATCCCGAGCATTAACCAGGCTGGTTCATATTTCCAATGGAATAAAAGGTGCATTGTGAAAGGGAGAGGGAAACAAGAGGCTTTAACAACTTTCTTTGCTTCCCCCAGCAGCCTTGTGGCATCCATCTCTTGCAAGGCAAAGCCCCAGATGAGACCCCCGTGGTGAGGGGAGGGCTGAGGGGTGGTGGCACTGGGTGTCAGGAGGATTGGGACCTCCAAGAGAGGGATTTGCAGCCGTGTCTTTCTGACAGATTTCATCCAAACTGCTTCATCTTCCTGCTGCTGCAGCGGGGGCAGGAAGGTCCCTGAATTCTGAGCACTGATATCCTGTTAAAAATGTCACTGTCAACATCAGCTTCCTCTGCTGCCTCATTTTCTGCCTCTCTGTCATCCCTGCCAGCTCGGCATCAAACCCCAGTTCCCTGAACCACCCTCAGCATGGATTCCTTTTATTCTGGGGCACCTACAGACACCTGCCAAGCCTCTCCTTGCTCCTCTTTCCCGGTTTTGGGACAGGAAGAGGCACAAACTCTTCCAAGTCTTCCCATAGACCCAACTTTCAAGTCAGGCTGGAACAAAAGTGACAGCGCTCTCCTAATGCCAGCTGCTAAAAATACATTCTGTGCTTGATAATTGAATGTGAGATGAAAAGTGAGTTTTAAGCAGAAGTAAGAGCTGCCTATTTCTGGCAAATTCCCAACTCCCCTAGTCCCCTGTGGAACATCAGTGCATATCAATATCGTCTGCCTGCAAAATTTACATTTTGGGGAACTGGCAGGTGCTGCTGAGTAGGGTTTTGAGTTTAACTGGAAGTGATTTTGGGCTGCCAGGTACAAAACACCTTCCCTGTGGAGGTAGGGGTGCTCAGGCCCCAAAGCCCCTCCCTGCCCTGTCGCCCTGATTTCAACCTTCTGATGTTTACATTTTTGTGATAAAGCTTCTCACAATGTTTTCTGTAAACACACAGATGTTTTCCTAACTGTCTTTTTTTTTTCCCTTTCTTTCTCCTGGGAGGAGAAAGGTTTGATGGACCTTTTCATTGACCAGTGTGGTTGGAGAGGTGGTAACCTCATTCTCCAACCCACGGTCGTTCCCAAAACTCAATATAATATGAAAATAAAAATAAAGCTCTTCTCTTCTTTGCCTTTTCCTGGGCTGGAGTTTGCTGTCTCTCTGTGATTCTTGTCACGCTCTATTGTGACACTGCCCCTTTGTCCCTTATCCCCAGACAGGGAGCCCCAGGCAGGGAGCTCCTGGGGCAGGGTGTTAGTTTGGGATGAATTCCATTGGCAGGGGCTGCCCAGGGAGGTTTGGAGTCCCCATCCCTGGAGGTGTCCAAAGAACTCCTGGATGTGACACTCAGAGCTCTGGGCTGGGGACAAGGTGGGGATCGAGCAAAAATTGGATTTGATGACCTTGGAAGTCTTCCTAAATTATTCTGCTCCATGGGTAATTACCAAATTCCAAGCAAGGACATACTTCCATTTTTGATTGCCAAACCTAAGCATTCCAGGACATTCATGTAAATTGGTGGCTACTGAAGAAGGGCTTTCAGGATACCTTGAGGAAAACTTCCAGGATGACTTCCAGGATAACTTCCCATCATTATTTATACATCTTCACATCAATAAAATGTGTTAGTCTGGTAAAACCTTTATTTACCACAACCTGGTTTTGCCCAGTTCACCATCTCATTCCAATACATGGATACACCTGTGTGGTTGGAATTGGGAAGGGGGAGCTCACTGGCTTTATCTTTCTTCCCACATGCAGTCCCACAAATGCTCTGGATTAGGTAATGCTTTAAATTTGAATTTTATCTGCTAAAAATAGGGGATTTTCTTCATTTTCCCTCACATTGCTGGTTGGAATGTGAAAAAATCTCAAAGGAGGAGCTGGTCCTGAGATCTGTCCTCACCAAAGTGAGCAGAGTTGAGTGTCCCAGGGGACACCCACAGGGGTGGGTGGCAGGAAGGGTGACAGGGTTCCTTCCCATGAACTTCCTGGGGACAGTTCCCTCTGTTTTTTGATGTCTGCAAGGTCTGTGGAGGTGTTGGGAGGACAGGACCTCACCTGTGACTCAGGGAAAGACCATTTTTTCCTGTCTTGTATTATGGAGCTTTTGGGGTCTGGAGGCCAGGAGAGGGATTTCTGTATTGGAAGTGTCCAAGGCCAGGTTGGACAGGGCTTGGAGCAACCTGGAATAGTGGAAGGTGTCCCTGCCCATGGCAGGGGGTGGAATGGGATGAGCTTTAAGTTTCCATCCAACCCAAACCCTTCTGTGATTCTAAATCTGTAATTAATGAGATATCAATGTCTGATTTAAAGGTGATGGTACCCACTCTCCAAAGTCACTTTTACACATGGGCATGTCCAGAGTGAGCCATGAGAGATGAGCTGGAGTCCCTTCCCCTCGTCTGTGTGACTGCAGCAATGATTTCAGAGGCTGCCATAGCTCTGCCTTCCACACCATAAATCCTTGGAGCAGTTCATCCAGTTGAACCTTAAAGCTGACTGCTTCTCTTTATGTAGATCTCTCACATTTTTCATTGCCTTTGCATCAGACCTCATCAGTCCCACTCTCCTGCCAGAATACGAAGTGCCAGGAAAAATCCGATCTCTTGGGAACTGACATTAAATTATGGCAAATAAATCTGTCACTTCAAGACAGTGTCAGTGTCCCCTGTTCCAGTGCACTGGACAGAAGTACTGTCCGAGAAAGGAACTGCTCATCTGACCTCTACTATTATCCTTAAGCTTTTTGGAATGAAAGTAAATCTGCCTTTCCCTGGGGATTTCGATTTCTTTCACACAAAGCGTTGTTTGATTTTACCTTAGTGCATATCATGGAATCCCAGGATGGTTTGGGATGGAAGGGACCTTAAAGCCCATCCAGTCCCACTCCCTGCCATGGGCAGGGACACTTCCCACTGTCCCAGGTTGCTCCAAGCCCATCCAACCCAGCCTTGGACACTTTCAGGGATCCAGGGGCAGCCACAGCTTCTCTGAGCACCCTGTGCCAGGGCCTCACCTCCCTCACAGTAAAGATCTGCCTGAATCCAATTCCATGGGTTAAAAAAACTCCAGCACAATCCTAAAGCTGCCCTGATAAGGCCCAGAGGACCTTAAATAATGTGCTGGAGGTAAAAGCAGAGTGAAGGCACCTTCCCAGGCCCTCACATTCCTGGTGGTAGCACTGGCATAAGGAGGTCACCCATCCTTTATATCTTTGTTTTCTGCATCAGTTTCTATCCTGTAAGTTTTTTATCCTGTGCAATCCTCCGAGGACTTGTCCTGTTAGGAGGGTGTGGTATTGTGCTTGCAAACACCCATCTGTGGCCTTTCCCAAACAGCAGCTTGGGCATGCTGGAAGCAGGAGTGGGGGTCTGCTTGTGGATGCAGAGCCCAGTGTCTCTACACAGAGCCAGGTAATGAGAAAGGAAATGGATCTCTCCCTCTGGAAAGAAATGCCTTGAAAATCCTCTCTGCCGCTGCCTGCACGAGGCGTTGGTGTGCATTATTTCCAGAGTTTCTATCCATGGTGGAGCCAACACAGCGACCTCCAGCTGATCACACGGGGCACAGGGGAGATTTGTTCAGGGAGTCTGAAGCTTCAGTAATTATTTAATAAAGAAGAGAGGACTCAGTGCTGGCAGCTCAGGCTCTGAGCTGGAAATCCTGAGCAGAAAGATAAATTGTCTGAGCTAAACAATTCTTCTCTGAGAGGGTGGGCAGGCCCAGCACAGATTGCTCAGAGAAGCTGTGGCTGCCCCTGGATCCCTGGAAGTATCCAAGGCCAGGTTGGACCGGGCTTGGAGCAACCTGGGACAGTGGAAGGTGTCCCTGCCCATGGCAGGAGTGGCACTGGATGGGCTTTAAGCTCCTCTCCAGCCCAGACTACTCTGGGATCCCATGACTCTAAATATGAAGCAGCATCACACCTCTCCAAGCTGCTGGAACGGAACCATCACCAGTCTACTGAAATCTGAGTTTGTGCTCCCTGTATGGTGAGCAAAGCTGGCCTTGGGGGTTGCAGTGGAGTGACTGTCATTGGTTTAGCGATGCTTGAGAGGCAGATCAGCAATCAGGCAGACAAGCTCCACCGAGAGATGGGAGCATCAGTCCCAGTGTGACTGCAGCAGATAGCAGTGGGAAGGAGCAGAATGTGAGGGTGGCATTTCATCCTTGGTTAATGGTGCATTTCCCTGCATCTGGGCCTCAGACACAAGCACATTGGAGCCAGATCTCTCACCTCCCCAAAGCTGCTGGATTAGGCTGCACGGCTCTGGTGTCACAGCCAGGCTGGGACAGGCCTCACATGTGTCACAACGCTCAGCTGGGCACCCGAGGTCACTGCTGGGGGTGGATCTCAGTGCTGCTGCAGGAAATTCTGTCCTTGGGATTTTGGGGTAATTGCTGGGATGCTCAGCACTGGAACTCCAAAGAAAAGGAGGCTCAGGGGGGACCTTGTGGCTCTGCACAACCCCCTGACAGGAGGGGGCAGCCAGGGGGGTCAGGCTGTGCTCCCAGGGAACAGGGACAGGAAGAGAGGGAACAGGGGAGGGTGAGGCTGAATATGAGGGAAAATTTCTTCCCTAAAAGAGTGGTCAGAGGTCCTGCCCAGCGCAGCGGTGGAGGCAAGCATGGAGTCAATAACACCAAGGCTGTGGGTTTGACCCCAGGACAGGCCATTCCCTGAAGGGTTGGACTCGGTGATCCTGCTGGGTCCCTTCCCACTCAGAATATTCTGTGAAATCTGTGAAATTCTGTGGATTCTGTGAAGTGTTCAGCAAACTCGTGGGTGTGGCACTTGGGGCATGGTTCAGTGGTGATCAAAGGAGCGCTGGGGTCACAAACCTTGGAGGTCTTTCTCAACATTTCAGTTTTCCCGGGAGGCACAGCACACATTCCCTGTGTTCCAGCCCTCTGTTCCCTGTGGGATCGATGCCTCTCGTGGTGCCATTGCTTAGAAATCTGCTGCTATTGATCCTCTGGGCTTGGCTTTCTTTTACAACCTCCAAACATCTCCTTTTCCTCAGGCTCCTCCCAAGCCATTCCCCTTGAGCCCTCAGAATGGGAATTGTTCTGAGGAATCTCACTGAATCCGTGCAGGTTGTCTGTTTGCTTCCTGCCGTGTTCAGAGTCAAAATCCAAGAATTCTGCTCTTAAAAAAAAAAAAAAATTCCCATCTTTGTCAGCATCCTCCCCAAATAAACACGTGAACAAATGGAATGTGTCTGGGAGCATATTGGAATTTGATGGGATTTGCTGAGCATTACGCTTCTGCTGGCAATTAGCATAATCTGCCTCCCATCTCCTGCACAGGAATGATTACTAAGAAATATGTCTTCTCAAGATTTTTTTAATCCTAGAAAAGCAAGTGGAGCACTGGCATATTTATGGCTCCCGCTGAGTTCCTCACTGTTTAGGTTTGGATAAGGACTATTTCCCTGTTGGAGTGGTGTGTGCAAGTCCCGTGCAGGAATCTGGGCTGTGTGCCAGCTCTCTGGAACGACCTGGAGGGGAGGAAGAGCAGATTTTCAGGAACAGCAATCGCTGGTTTATGCAGGATCCTGCCGATGGCAGAGGTAAAACCCCACTCCCAGTGCTCCCAGGGCTTGTTTTTCACTGTGAACTGTGAACTGTGCCTGGGGCATCACAACAGCCACACCAGGGAACAGCTCCTCGGAGAAGGAAGGAGCTACTGCCCACACCACAACCAGGAATCTCCTCTCGGTGCACATCCCGCTTGTATTCCTTGAGAAAGCCATCACTGCCTGCCTGGAGATTAGGGCTGAGCAGAACTCTTTTTGGTCTTTTGGCTCTTTTTTGGCTGTTGCTCCCTCTCCCACCCCACGTCTGTCTCATCCACTTAGGCTGCAAATTCACTGGAGCCAGTGCTGCTCCTAGGAGGACACAGCCCCTTCCACCACCGTGCTCTGTGTTATTTGCTGCCTCCTGGTGTGCCAGCGCAAGAAATAAACAATGGAGCCTGTTAGGCTTGTTATTCCCCCGCAAATCACCTGTGAGAGCACTCGAGAATTGTCACTCCGGTGTGTGGAGCAGCTGGAAAGTCCAACGCTGAGGAAAGGCTGAGCCAGTGCCAGCAGGGGAACACTCCAGCTGCTCTGAGTGACCCCATCCCGCTCTTAACATCCCAGAATGGTTTGGATTGGAAGGGATCTTAAAAATCATCCAGTTCCACCCTCTGCCATGGGCAGGGACACTTTCCACTGTCCCAGGTGGCTCCAAGCCCTGTCCAACCTGACCTTGGACACTTCCAGGGATCCAGGGGCAGCCACAGCTTCTCTGGGCACCCTGTGCCAGGGCCTCCCCACCCTCACAGGGAGGAATTCCTTCCCAATATCCCACCTAACCCTGTCCTCTGGCAATTTGAAGCCATTCCACTCGTTCTGTTCCTGCAGAGCCTTGTCTGAAATCTCTCTCCAGCTCTCCTGGAGCCCCTTCAGGCACTGGAAGGGGCTCTGAGGTCACCCCAGAGCTTTCTCTTCTTCCAGGCTGAAACCTCTGGTAGGAGAGAAAAGCTGCTGGACACAAACAGCCAGCAGAGCTGGAAGAATCCAGGGGCTCCTGTTTTTCCTTCATGAAGCCAAAGGGCTGTGGAAGAGCCTTGGGAGCACGGGGAGTGGGGTTTTACCTCTGCCATTGGTGAGATCCTGCACAAACCAGTGATTGCTGTTCCTGAAAATCTTCATGAAGCCAGAGGGCTGTGGAGGAGCCTTGGCCATGGATGCTGCTGCCTGGTGTCTCTCAGAGCTGTCATTCTCTTGACGTTTGTTATCCCAGCTGGCTGTTTTGCAGGGAGCAGGGTCGGGAATGCTCCCTTTGTTCCCAGAGCTGGGTGAGTGATGCACTCCAGTCGTGTTTCACCAGCAGGGCACAAAGGGCCGTGCTGTGTCCCCTAAGCAGCCACCTCGCCTGTGACAGGCAGCGCGACACAAGCGCCCTTCGCTGCAGACGGGTGGGACATTGATGGCAAGATGAGGTGGCCAGGCGGGTGCCAGCCGTGCCTCTGATTTGCAGCTCCAGCTGGAAACCCCTGCAGAGCGTGGGCCAGGCTTTATAAAATAAAAGCTAATAAGAATCATCACAATTTTGCTTTCTCTCCGTAGCCTGCAGCAAGCCAGGCACAACATGGGAATTGAGGAATAAAGGCCATCAACTTCCCGTGGCTCCCCTCCTACCACCTTCCTCTTCTTGCTCCAAATTGTTTTGAAAACATTGCTTTTCCCTTGCCTATTTCATTTCTGCAATGAAGTCATCAAACAAGATGACAGGGACTTTCCGAGACTCAAATCAATCAGCAAGTTTCTCTTTTGCTTTTTCTACTCAGGCAGGAAATAGGGGAATAAATTTTCCAAGTGTCCAAGGGAAGGGAATGGGGCAAGGAGTGGGTTGGCTCCAGTATGGGGAGGTGTAAGAGAACAGATGGAACTTCTGGACCTCATCCAGCCCATCAAAAATAAATAAACCCCTACCATGTGTTTGTTCTGCTGCAAGAAGTTCCAGCAGGTCCTGAGGGTTTTCCGCTCTCCATTGGAAATGAAAGAGATATTCCAAGTGTATCCCATCCCCCACCCCAGTCTGGCTTGGAAGGGAGTCGTGGTTTCTCCAGAGGTCTGCCCCCCCACCCCGGGTGGATATTCCACTTTCAGTACTAAAAATCATGTTCAAATCATGCCAAGTTCAAGCTCATCTCATGGAATCCCAGAATCATGGAATCTCCTGAGCTGGAAGTGGCACACGGGGATCATCAATCCAGCTCCTGGCCCTGCACAGACACTCCAACAATCCCACCCTGTGCATCCCTGGCAGCATTATCCAAACACTCCTGGAGCTCTGGCAGCCTTGGGGCTGTGCCCATTCCCTAGGGAGCCTGGGCAGTGCCAGCACCCTCTGGGGGAAAAACCTTCCCTGATCTCCAACCTAAAGTGCCTTGGCACAGCTCCAGCCATTCCCTGGGGTCCTGTCCCTGGTCCCTGGGAGCAGAGATGGGAGTTGCCCCTCCAGTATCCCTCAGGAGGAAGCTGCAGACAAGCAAAAGCTCTTCCTGCAGTCTCCTCATGTATTTTATGGAGATGACTGAAGGTAATGGAAAGAGCTCATCCAGCGGGATCACCCCCTGCAATTTCTTCTGGGTTTAGGCAGAATAAAACTAATCATAGGGGTTGTCTCAGCTCAGGCCAGGGCTGCTCTTGGAATAGATTGGCACTTCAGATTTACCAGGATACAATGGAATAATGGTTGGGTAGTGGAATTCTCAGCACACAGGGGCGGGAGCAGTCGTTGTCATTTTTTTATGATGAATTTTGTGCTGGTGCCTTCACTATTCCTCTCCCCTGTTCAGCGGGGACAGGCCCTGCATGGGAAGTGTGGGCTCTGTGACTGCATCCCATTCCTCCAAAGGCATCAGAATGTGGGCAGAGAACAGTCATTTGCTTGTACATTATGCAAGGAAAGTGCTGACCCAGTAGCACACACCAAAAAAAAAAAAA
>VWZP01003703.1:282624-315580 GCA_013396995.1 Dicaeum eximium
AAAAAAAAAAAAAAAATCCCTGTCAGGAGCCAAGAGGTTTTACCGGAAAACCATTGGATTTCAACACGAAGATTTAGGGTTTGGAATGAAACCTTGACAGTTTGCCCAAAAATTACTTCTTCATTTTACAGCATTCTCTCAGTTGAAATGTGTGTGTTCTCCTCTTCCAGAAAAAGCAAGGGAATGAAAGGAAGAATGACGACACTGACCGAGCTCCATCAGTGCATTCCTAGTGGCAACTCATTTTAGGGAAGAATTATCTCGGCTTTACTTTAATGAGTATCAATCAGGTTGGTAACTAACAGAGCTTTTTTTTTTTTTTGTGAGACTTTAAGTCCTTTAAAGATGAGGGTGTTTATTAGGGAGCCTTCACCAAGGTTTTATGCCTTGCCTGTAAGGAGGCACAGCTGTGGCCAAAACATTATCTCAAGTGGAACCAAATGCTGGCTCCACTTATTGGTATTTATAATGGATTCCCACATAGGCAGAGGCCTTAATTTGGTATTTTTTGGGTTGGGGATGCAAGGAGGGCAGTCCTGGAAGGCCTGGCTGGTTTCTCTAGCCTCCCTGAGCAATGCAGAATCTTTCAGGATGGGGCCTGGGGAGTGGCAGAGGGTTTGCTGGGACCCTCTGGAAGGTGCCATGGACAATCCGTGAGAGGGATGACAAGGGGGGACAGTATTTGTGAACAGGGAGGTTTGGAGGGCAGCAGGAGTACAATTCCAGGGCACACAGGGTGAGGGATTTGCCTTTTCCCCTGGGAGTGCAGCCAGCATAGATCCTTAGGTTTAAGTTTTGTGCCAAACCTTTGGGACTGCTTGGAGATTTGAGCTTGGAGAGTGAGAGCCTTGCTGACAACACGAATCACAGAGACACAGCAAACTCCAGCCTGGGAAAAGGCAAAGAAGAATGAGCTTTATTTTGATTTTTGTATTACATAGAGTTTTGGGAACGACTGTGTATTGGAGAATGAGGTCACCACCTCTCCAACCACACTGGTCAATGAAAAGGTCCATCAAACCTTTCTCCTCCCAGGAGAAAGGAATGAAAAACAAAACGACAGTTAGGAAAACATCTGTGTGTTTACAGAAACCAGCGTGAGAAACTTTATCACAAAAATGAAAGCATCAGAAGGCTGAAAATCAGGGCGACAACCTTTGTCTGTCCCCTGGGCAGGCTGAGGCTGCCATCAAGGTCAGCAGCTCACCCTGGGTCACACCCATGTGTCAGTCCCCCTTGGGTGCAGAGTTTTTCCATGGATGAGCTGCGAGGGTGCCCTGGGACAGGAACAGCTTGGGACATTCAGTCCCTCAGCACTGCAGAGCAGCTCAGCGTGGGGACAAATCCTGGTGGGACAAGGACACGGCTGGTGAGAGCCACCAGCTCCAGGCAGCATCAGGACGTGCTGATCCCTCTTCTGTGCAGCAGCGCCAGCCCCGAGTCCAAGTTTGGTGTTAATATGGAAATATGGATAAGAGCTTATGCTGTGACAATGATTTACTGCCTTGGTAACTGCACCTGATAACACAAATTTATCTTGGTCTCTCCATTTCAATTATATTTTTTCTAATGTGTGTTTTGAAATACAGATTCCCTCGGTCACAGGAATTTATGGCAGCGGCTGTGTGACTGGGAGAATTCAAATCAATACAGGAACTGTTCTTTGCCTCATGCTCCAGTGTCTCCTTCTGTGTGTTACACCTGCTGTATAATGCATGTTTTCACAAATTCTGCCCAAAATATGGGAAAGAGGAGGCAGGCACAGGCAGCATCACCGGGATTTGGTGAGCGTCATTCCCAAATGACCTGCTGGAATTCGACCACAGCAGTTGGACATCTCAAGGTTTGCATTCAGGCTGGGGATATTTGCTTGTGGACTGATGGGGCAGAATTTTCAGGAGGTGCTGAGGTCTGCTTCCCGCTCTGCCAGAGGGACTGGAAGCTGGCAGCCACTCAGAGCAAGAATTATCCCTCCTCCCTCTGAGACAGCTTGGAAAAAGCTCAGCAAGGGAGCATGCATCCATGGAAAATGCACATTGTGCAAGGGCTCTCCCTGTGTTTCCAGCACTGCTCCTGGGAGGAAGCACTAACAGGTTGTTCCCTAATGGAGGAGGAAGCAGCAGGAATCTGAGTTGCAGAACTTTGCTTTCTCAGAAGGGTTTGTCCCCTATTTTGGGGACAAGCCCCTTCATGGGCTCTTGGTGCTTTCTTCCTGCTGTCACCAGGCAGGTCCCAAACACTGTGATAAGCAGCACTTAATCTCTAATCAATGTTCTGGGCAGGAACCCACCCAGGCAGCTGCTCCTGCCCCCAGTAGGGCCCAAGAAACTTCTCAGCTTCCCTGGAGCTCCTGCCGGTGGTTGGGATGCTGGACATGAGAGATCTGACCTTGGAGTTAGAGCAAATGCCGGGGCTGCACTTGCCATTTGCATTGGTCCATAAATAAAGAAATGTTGGAATTTTGCTAGGACACGTCATTGGCCCAACTGCTCGCACTTAGCAGCTGATAGCTGCTATCACTCTTAATCACCCTCCGAATTGCACCTACAGGGGTGGGGCCGTTATTGCTCTGAGGCTGCTGCTCCTGCTCTTTTCCCTGGCTGGGAAGAGGAGCAGCTCTTCCCAATGCTCTGGGAACGGCAGGTACGTGGGAGCAGATGTCAGGAACTGGCAGGGCTGGTTGTCTGGAGCCAGATATCCCACCACAGCCTCCACTGAGGGCTCGGCAGATGTCTCCCAGCAGATGGAAGGCAGATCTTTCCTTCTCCAAACCCAAATGCATTTCCATCACTCATGTGTGGATCCCACATCTTTTATCTGGCACTAAGGGTGGCCCAGGGGTGTTAAATGAAGATATTGTTGGGTTTCTGTTTTTCCAGGGATTTCTGGCCTGTCTCCTGGATGTGGCCACTGGAAACCCTGCAGAGGTGCTCAGGGACTCAGCAGCAAACGCTGGGAGACTTCTGGCCAGCTTTCATCAGTGCTGAGGCACAGGTCATCCTAAGGTGAGGAGCATCTTTTGGAGTCTTGAGCCCTCCAGGAATGGCAGTGCAGAAAATGGGAAGCAGATTCCCACAGCCTCTCCCACACTGTCCTGCCTCGGTGTGGAGCTGGTTTCTCTCCCTGAAGAGAATGTGGCTGACACTACCTCAGCTTCGAGACCAAACTCTGCATTGCTCTCAAAATCCAGTGTTGTTCCAGCAGGTCATTCCTGGAGCCAGGATGTGAGAAGTTGGACACTGGAGAATTGGGATCTCCTGCAGTCCCCGAGCTTCACATCTTGGATCTTCTGAAGTGCTCAAAAATGAGGTAAGTGTTCAAAAATCAGATAAATGCTGATATGGTCTTGTGGCCATGGGGATACTCAGTTGCAGGTTGGGTTTGATGATCTTGGAGATGTTTCCCAACTTCAATGATTCCCTGATTCTGTGATTCCTTGCCTTCCAAGGGCCGTCAGAGCAGGCAGCATTCAGAGAAAGCTGGATTTATGAAAGGCCAGGTTTTTGGTTTTTTTTTCCTTTGAAAGTTTCCCAACAAGCAGAGCTCAGGAGGGATCACCTCTTTCTACACAAGTCTAGTATGTCCTTGGAATGTCAGATGTTCTCCCAGATGTTCTCCCAGGAAATTAAAAAACCAGTGCTCCCTATGCAATGTGATATTCTAAATTCTGTTCAGGAGAGTTCTGATGGACGTCAGAAAAAAACAGGAGGTATCATTTCCTTGTCTGTAAAACCCAGAGTAAATGGGCTGGAACCCAGGAGCAGAGGGAAAGTGAAGAGCCACAAAAAGCTGTTCCAGTTGTTTTTCCTTCTAGTACAGGAAAAATGGGGTCATTATTGAAAAATACTGTGTTCCTGTTTGAAAATCCTACCTTTCTTTTATCTGGACCTGTCTTATCTCTGATAGTTACCTGTAGTGGTGGGAGTGATCCCTGTGCAGATTAAGATCTGTTCAGTGCTTGGGAATGTTTGGATGGATGGAATTACACAAAATGAAGATATCAGCACCACCATCATCATCATCACTGCTATTCCTGCTGCTGCTAGCTGTAAAAATAACCCCCTCTCCAAGAGTGAGTGAGGAGCCCCAGGTGTAAATTCCCAGTGTTTTCAGGAGCTGCTGAGTTGTGTCAGTGCTCGCTGAGCCCCGGTTCCAGCCAGCTGAGCAGTGGCAATAAAGGAGCCACAGCCGGCTGCTCTTTCCTTGCAGGATTCATTCCAAGCGTGTCTGTGCAAACATTCATTGTTTGCACAAAGGTACAGAGAGGAACTTCTGTTCTTTGAGGGTGGAGAGCCTGGGAAGGCTCTCTGTGCACAGACCAGCCTGAGGTGCTCGCTGTCCTCTGCTGTCTGGAGGGACTGAAGTGAAGGATCTGCTGGGAGAGGAGAGATCCTGGGCTGTCATTCCCACTCCAGAGACATTTCCTTTCTTTTATTCCACAGATTTTGTGAAGTGCTTGTTATCCAGTTTAGAAACAGTCAGAATTTTTTCTTCTGAGCACTCCTAGGCCATGGAGTCACAGGAGGGAAACTTTTCCTTCTCCCTCCTCTAATTAGGGTGACTTTGTCACTCCACACTCACCTGCCTCGAGCCTGGAGACTGAGCCATGACCCCTCTCTTTCCCAGCAGCTTCCTCCAGAATTAATCCATGTTTGAGCATCCTCAGGGAGGCAGAAGACACAGCTCAGCCTGAGGGAGGCACTAAATCTGCATCTCCCCTTCCCCAGCGAAGACAGACAGGAACTGTGGGTGCTCTTCACTCAGTTTGGACAGAAAATTCCTCTGAGGGAGATGAAGGGATATAGGCAGGAAGTGGCCATGGAGTTGGAAAGCCCCAAAATCCTTTTGGACATCCTTGGGATGCTCCAGCTCCCTAAACTTCACTTGAATTCTCCTGAGGGTGTTTTTATCCTGTGGGGACTTGGGGGAAGAAGAAAGAGTCCCCAGTGAGTCCAGGTCAGCTTCACTGGAATGTGAGACCCAGAGCTGCACGTGGGAATGGCCCTTCCCAAAGCTCCAGAGCTGATGGGATCATTTGAAGGAAAACCCCACGCTGTGATTCAGGACTAAGGTCACAGGGAGAGGGTTTGTGGTGCTCCCCCATCATGCATGAGGGTGGTACCAGAAAAACACAGGATCTCAGCTTGTCTGCAATGGGAGTTGTGGGGAGACCACAGGGAGAAAGAGAAATTTGAATATAAATCCCACCCAACAGCCAATAACTCCAGATTATGTTCTTTCTTTCCCCTCTCAGTCAGGAAAAAAGTGCTGAAACTGGTCTAACAAATTACAAGTCTTTATAGTAGGGAAAAAAAAAGTTTAGGGTGAGAGTTGGAGGGAAAATGCAGCTTTAAATTCTGAAAAAAATCCCTTTAGCTGACTTTAAACAGGTCAGAGTTTCAAGCTGTAATGAGATTTGAAGTTTAGTGTCCTCCCAGCTCTGGGCCCTGGTTTTGGGGTGCTGTTCCAGGAGATGGCAGCAGGTGGGAGACACAACTTCCTCAGGAACAGGTACAGTGCTGACGATTCCATTCTTAAGCATTGTGCTGTACCTTGTCTTTCCTTCTATCCCATAATGACACTGTGGGGGGAAAGGAAGGGAGGGGTTTGTTTGTGTCTAAATCCCATCCTCCAGGAATGGGAACAAGGCTCCACTTATCCTTCAGTGCAGTGATGGTGGAATAGAATTCCTGGTTAATAGATCACGTTCAATTATTCCCTGTGAAGAACCATTCCCTATATCCACCTGGTGAGACAATCCCTGTGGGAATGGGCTATGGACAGTCATCAAAGCCCCCCTTAAGTCCATAAACATCACAAAACTTCTTTAAATCACTCATTCAGGCTTTGCTACTGGATGCTGGTGCCCTCTGGATCCATCCCTGCTCCCATGGAGCCCTGTGCCTCTCTGGGAACGAGCACGGGGTGGGTGAGGGTTAGGAGAGGTGGCTGTGAGCACTGGGAAGCTCCCAGAGATATTTTATAGCATCAGGAGGCTCAGGGGGAACCTTCTGGCTCTGCACAACTCCCTGACAAGAGGGGACAGCCCGGTGGGTCGGGCTCTGCTCCCAGGGAACAGGGACCCAAGGGGAAACGGCCTCAAGCTGTGCCAGGGGAGGTTCAGGTTGGACATCGGGAGGAATTTCTCCATGGAAAGGGTGGGCAGGCATTGGAAGGGGCTGCCCAGGGAGGTGATGGAGTCCCCATCCCTAGAGAGGTCTAAGGAACAAGTGACATGTCTGGGTGACAAGCTGGGTGTTGATCACGGGTTGGACTCGATGATCCTGGAGGTCTTTTCCAACCTTAACCATTCCATGATTCTACGACCAGCAGAAAAGCTTCATTCACTCCCGTTCATGCCTCCTTTTTACCCTTCCTGGGGTAAAAGGATGCCTCTTCTTATCCCTGTTGAAAGCACTTTGTCTTTTCCCAGCAAACAGAAGTAGCTGGAGTTTCTGTTTTCATGGCAGCAGGAGCTGTGCTGCTAAACAAACACGGAGAAAGCCAAAACTTCCTGCCACTTCACATGTTTGTGTTTTGAAAACCAAGCTATTTATTTAGACAAACTGCAAAATATAACCACAAATAACTCCTAAAGTGTGCTGCTTACTCGCAGCGAGTTAACTGAAACCAGAAGAGGGAGAATTTGTTTATCCACAGATTTTCCGTCCCTCTCCAGGAAAATTCTTTCCCCTTTTCCAGCCCCTTGGGTTTGTCTCATTGTAGCACCCAGTCCTGCTCTGAGAGCTGGAAAGAGCTGCAGGAGGGGAAGCACAGGAATTTAGTGACATGCATGGATCAAAGATCTATGGAAACCACATTCCCTGGAGTCGGTGCTCCAGCTTACTGCACCCGGAGAAGGCACCAAACGAAATCTCATCCCCGAAACTCCATGTTTGACCTTGAAAAGTGAAGGCATTAATCCACAACTTCACGTGCTCCGTCCTGCCACGAATCCTGTGGATGCTGAAGGACAGCATTATCATGTTGGCCGTCAGGGAAGAGGGATCAGGACATGCCCCTTCCCTGCAGCACCCTCAGACCAACTTTATCTGGAGATCCTGCTCCACTGGCAGAACGGGAGGGGGAAGGATAGGGCTCCTCCGTGACACCACAGACCACCACCTGCAACTTGCTCTCATCTGCTAGAGGTAAGCGCCTCCTGCACACTGACACCAGGAACCTGGGGTNCCTAAAATTCTGCACGGACGAGGATGTCTCCCAGACCCAACGTGCCACCACCTGCAACGTGGTCTGCTCTGGTAGATCAGGGGAGCACCTGCTTCAGGGGAATATTAAAGAGCTCAGGGAATGCAAAGGCTCCATTTCCAACCTCTCCTCCTGGCTTTGGAAGGCAGGCTGGAAAGGTGTGTGCACCCCTGGGCTGGTACTCTCACTGTTGCCATGGCAATGAGCAGAGGGGATGGAGCACCTGCCATCATTCTCATCTGTGCTTCCTCCTCCCTACCAAAAGTCACCTCTCCTGGCATTAGAAATGACAAAATGACACCCCTCCGTCCCCTGGGAGTGCCCGTCCTTCCCGTGCTGCACCTCTGTCTTTGGTTTGGAGAGGGATATGTGTGACTCAGAGATGGGGAGGTGATGGAAATTGGGCTGTGCTCAGGGCCCAGACTGGACCCAGAGCTTTTCCCTCCTCCTGTGCACTGCTGAATTAATCTTGGACTAATTTAGGCTGCTGTGGATGCTCTGGGGCACAGAGCTGCTGAGAGCTGCAGTCCACGGATGAAGGCAGCCCATGACACAGCTCAGGGGATCCTGAGGATCAGTCTGGGTTGTCCTGGAGGTTGGACTGGGTGAGGAATAGGATTTGGGGATTGCAAAACACCTCACAGCTTTGGCATTTCCTCTGTGTTGGATTAGTGGGGCTTGCAAAAGCCTTCACATAAAACAGGATGTGGAAAAGCACCTTGGGGAAAGCCCCTGCCTGGAGGAGCCGTGTGGAGGCTCCTGTTGATGTTTAACTTGGAACCAGGTTCGAGTGTGAAGGATCCCACATCAGTGCTGTGCCTTCCATCCCATGGGTCAGGAGCTGTCCTCATCCTCCTCCCCCTGCCCCTGCCCTGTTTAGTTGTGTGGAGAAGGCAGATGAGGCTGAGAGAAGTGACTGCATCTTCCCATGCCTCAGGCTGGGATTCAGCAGGGGCTGGAGTCTGACTTCCCCATCACCCCTCCAGCATTCCCCAGTCTGCCCCTCCCTCACCTTTGTCTCATGGGCTTTGGGAAATGTGCATATTGAAATGAGGAGTTTCTGTAGCAAATCTACATTTTCAGGCCAAAGTTTAAAAATTCCCTCTCTCTGCACCCTGAGGTATCCACGATTCCCCCATCCCACTGAGCAGCCCCAGGAAACCCCAGGGAGGGTCTCCATGGTAGTTTCCACAGCTCTCCCACACAGCAGCACAAAGAATCCTCCTGCTGTATCCAGGGATTTCAGGGCCAAAGGAAGGTCTCAGGTGGACCTGAGGGCTCTTATTCCCCACACCAAGGATTGGGATTGATTTTCCTTCAGCTTGGTGCTCAACCACATGGTTAGTTCAAAGCATGTGTTGTGCTCATCCCAGGGCTTGTGCTGGAAGTGAGCTCCATGTGCTGGAAGCTAACTGGGGCTTTATGAGGCTGCAGACCCAGGAATGTCCCTGCTCTTGGATGTCCTCATGTTTGCCAAGAACATTTATTTGTGTTTATCATAGGAACACCTCAGTACAGATGCATCCAATCGTTTTCCTTCCAGCAAATGTTCTCCCAGAGTTATCACAGAATCATGGAATGAGGTGGAAGAGACCTAAAAAATCACCTTGTTCCTCCCCCTGCCCTGGGCAGGGACACCTTCCACTACCCCAGCTTGCTCCAAACCCCATCCAACCTGGCCTTGGACACTTCCAGGGATGAGGCAGCCACAGCTTCTCTGCACCAGGGCCTCCCCACCCTCACAGGTGGGGAAGGATTTCTTCCCAATATCCATTTAAATATACTGTCTTTCTGTTCCCCCTTGGAGCCATTCCCCCTTGTCCTGTCACTACAATTCCTTGCCAACCACTCCCCTCCAGAGGCCCCTTTCTGGCATTGAATCCCCACAGTGTTGTTCCCATTTATCCAATCTTTTCCCCTGGGTACCCTGTGGCCCGTGAGCCCCACAGATCACTGCTCTTCCTCCATCACCAGCACTTTCCTTCCTTAAATATCATCCCAGTAGGAATCAGCCCTTCCCTGGCTCATGGCACACACCCAGGCTGCAGGGAGCAGGTGGGATGGGCAGAGCACGGCTCCACCTGCTCCTTGCCCTCTGTGCCCTCCCTCCAAAGGCTTTAAAGGCTCTCCCCACCAGCAGTGTTCCTCTCTTTCCTCTGCCCAGACAGAGCAAGAACTGAAGGGAAAGGTTTCCAAAGCTTTCCCGCTTGGTTGGGCAGCATGTAACAGATGTTAAAAGAGCTCTGGGAGAGAAAACCAACTGCTGGGGGTTGATATCCTTGGAATTTCTGGAGCTTGCTTGGTCAAACATCTCAATGAAAGGAGTAAGAAGATCTTCCTTGCTTTTTCCCTGTTTAAATCAATCCCCTGCCCTTCCCACACACATTGGCACAACAACCCTGCCTTTCACCTTTCCCAGGAGCCCAAAGCACTCTCCTCTGATTTTCCCTCCAGCCTCTGGGCTGTTCCATGCTCTTGCCTGACCTTCAGCAGGATTAGCAAGGGGAAAATGCCTGTACCTCCAGGGTCAGCCAGAGGAACTGGAACAAACATGGAGCTGGAAAAGCTGTTTGCACCTCCCACTCCCCCAGGGATGATAGTGGCCATTACAGGGCTGGATTGGCTCTAATTGCAATCCCAACAAAGTGATATGGAAATAATGCCACAAACCACTGGGAAAGGGCCAGAAACAATCACAGTGCACAGCAAGGTTGTGCTGGGTGGAGGGGAACCTGTGGAAAAACAGGGCATGGCATGGAGGAGGAACCAAGGCATTATCTGGGCTTTTGAAGCTTTGTGGATAATGATTCCTTGATTTTTCCCAGCCTCCCTCCTTCCATGGCACTTCCCTCCCCTGCACTCAGCTCCAGGAGTTGCTCTCAGCCCCAAGAGCAAAACAAAGCCAACCCTTCACCTCAGAGTCTTCATCAGGGTACTCCAAGGATATTTTTGTGCAGTTCCTCTTGGCTGGAGTTTAATAGGTTATTTTGCCACGAGGTTTGATGCTCTTTGGACATCCATCCATGTTTCTGCTGGGCTGCATCCAATGTCATCACCTTTGCAGGCTGCTTGGACTGCAAGGCACGGTGAGTTAAGGGATCAGAGAGCCTTTTCTGGGGAAGGAGAGGCTGCCCTTGGGGCTTGGACAGGAAAGGCAGGTGCCCATGTCAGAGAGGTGCCGGGGAAAGGGGCAGTGTGGGCGTTGTTCAGACCCTCAGGGGCTGAGGAACTGGGTGTGACTCCTGTGACAGCAATGCTTTGGAAGGATTCTATAAAGAGTCTTTAGAGAGGACAGAAAGCAGGGAAAATTCTGGAGGAAAGGATTAGGATCTTTTTCATTTGGAAAGAGAACAGGGAAATGCAGATTTGGACACCATATGGTTCAGTCCAGAATCAGGATGGGTTTTTTGTTTATTGTCTCCTTAGCAAGGCAGGGCTGAGACAGCCCTGAGGGAGAACTTGAGCTATTTTGGACTTCACAGGGTGTGCTGGGAGGCAGACTTGGCTCCATTTCCAAGACCCAGCTTCCCTCCCAGCCAGCCCCAGTGAGACCAGTACCTCCCAGTGATGAGCTTCCAAAAGTCACACACTCACCACTGGTCCCTTCTCTCAATCCAAACATTAATTTTTGAGGGACAGCAATCCTCTGATGGCCCTCCCAGTGCTGAGCTTCAGGGTCCCATGTTCAGCATTGTCTTGATGCAAATCAGAACTTTTGGGAGGCAGGAACCCCCTCCTGATCCTTCCAGCTGCTTTTAAGCAAAGCTCAGCCTCTGAGTGGCAGAAACACCTTTCTCCCATGCGTTTGGCTGGGATTCCTGTCACTGCCAGACACCCATTTATGAACAACAGCCCAGAGAAAAGAGGGAAATCATCTGCGATGCGTTGGAAGGTAAATACGGCTCCCTCCATTGCCCCTGACAGCCCGTGCCACAGCTGAGTTCCCCCCAGGAGCTCCCTGCCATTAATCACCTTCAGGAGGGATGGTTCCAGCTCGCAGTGCTTGCTGTGGCAGAGGGTTAGGCTGGAAACTGCTGCCAGTCCCACGCGCTGCTCGCTCGCTCGGGTGCGACGCTGGAGCAGAGCCAGCACTCCCTGCTCTGCCTTGCTTCCAGCTGCTGGGAGCAGCCAAACGGGGTGCTTTTCATTTCTCCTTCACCTCCTCTCATGCCCCACCTTTCTTCCCTTCTTTTAAGGCCTCTGAGAAAGGGTGAGGAGGAATCCCTCATCCCCGGCAGCGTCACTTGTGGGGCCCCCCAGCACCATCCGAGCTCAGGGATTATAAACTCTGCACACAGCTAATAGGGAAAGGAGGAGAGAGGATTAGGAATTTTTTTTCCTCCTTTGGAAAGGGACCTGGATTTTGTGGTCCAATAGGCATGGCTGTGACATGCCTGCTTGCTCACCACAGATGCGCAGGGAACGCTGGAGTCTCCAGGTGCAGTTTGGTGATCCTGTGGGTGCTCCTGCCCTCCCTTCCCTGGGCTCCAGAGCAGTCCTTCACTGATTTGTTTTTCCCTCTCAGTTTGTTATTGATACTGAAAAGCTTCTTTGTGAATTTGCCTCTACTGGAAGCTGAATTTTCGCTCCTGCCTCATTCCATCTCCGCAGCAGCCTCTTCCTAGGAACATGCCCAGTGCTCCCACTGCCCCATTCCTGTGTTTGCTTTCCTAGCCAGGGTTCTGCCTTGCCTTCCTCCCCAGGGCTTCCAGGAAAAGCTCAAGGGGAGGTCCTGAAGGTCGTGTAGACCCCACTAGCACCTCCCTTTAGTTAGAAACAGGTCATTTGCATTAGTGTTGGAAGGGACCTTAAAGCTCATCCAGTTCCATCCATGGGCAGGGACACCTTCCACTGTCCCAGGTTGCTCCAAGCCCTGTCCAACCTGGCCTTGGACACTTCCAGGGATCCAGGGGCAGCCACAGGGCACCTGTGCCAGGGCATCACCAACTCATTGTAGAAATTCCCTGCTGTATCCTCATTGATGTGGAGCTAGGAATGGACAGGAAAAGAGGATGGAGCTGCATTCCTGGGGCCTTGCTCTGGTCTCCCACAGGGGATTTGTAAAGGAGGGTTTCACACTCCTGTTTCACCCTCTCTGACTTGGGTTTCTAGCGAGCTTTGGGCACCCAGCTCTGGGATCTGCCCAAAATTCCTCTGAAACCATGGGCTGTGGGGGGCCAAACTCCTCTGGAAGTGCCAGCCCTGCTAAGCAGGAGGGAACAAGGCTCCTGGAGAGGGAGGACAGTGTTAACAGCAGAGGCTTGCCTGTGGAAGTAGTGAATCACCAGGAATACAATTAGCACTTAAACGCCTCTGGACACCCCGCGCTGGCCTTCCCGTGTCCTACACCAGCGTCTTGCTGCCTCATTACCTGCGACACCTCATTTTCAGTGCTGCTAAATCCAGCTGCCTCCGGAGGCTCCCGGTGCTCCAGAGGGGATCCTGCCTTCTCCAGCAAGGAGCATCCCTGGCTAGCAGGGATGTCACACACTGCTACGTGTGTGACACCTTCTCACGGACAGCAGCCGGTGCTAATGGACACAGCCACTCCCATTCTTCCCCCGTTTCCCCCCATTCCACCCTCCCAAGCTCCCCGCAGCTCTTTAAAACACTGCTCCTCTCCTCAAAGTGCTTTTAATTGCTGCCCCTCACCCAGCAGGCTCACAAAAGCAGATGGGAAGCTCCAAGGTCTCCTTTGCCAGAAAGTCAGGCTTTTTTCAAATGTGGAAGACCTCAATTAATAAAATATTCCTCGTTTTTTCTGAGGTCAGCTTTAGCAGCCGGGCCCCATGATCAAATGAGAGCCTTTTCCTCGGGATGTCTGCTCGCTGGAATCTCATTAACGCTCGCTTCTGCAAGGTTTAGTAGCAACTAAATGGGACAGAAAGTGGCTGTTTCCCTTTTCCTCCCCCATGGATCTGGCAGGAGGCAGGCGGACCTCACACCGCTGTGTTCTACCTTCTTTTCTCCTCTAATCACACCCCTTCTTTCACTCAGTGCCAACCCAGCCTTCAGATCCTTGCAAATCTCTGCTGGTTTGGGTGGAATTCAGGGCAAAACGGTGTCTGGCAGTAGATGAGGAGCCTGTGCTTGTGGCGGTGTGGATTTTCACAGCTCCGTGGTTGGAATCGCTCTCGCCCCGTGTGAATGAGGCCAGGGAGTGACCCTGGATTTCCATCGTGTTTAGCTGGAAGCAGAGAGCAGCTCTTGCTTTCTAAATTCATCAGTCACCGCCAGAACATCCATTTTAATGGAGTTCAGGCTACGGAGCCTTGGAGGGAATTGTTCTGCAATAACGAGCTCGTGTGTAAGAGTTATGCCCCAAGGGAAAGCTTCTCCTCCCACTGGGATCTGGGTCCTCACCGAGGAGCACTTCTGGATGACTCACTATTGTTATTTATTACTTCTCTGGCACCATAAATGTGCAGGGCACTCTGGAAAGGGCACAGGACAACATCCCTGCCTTGATGAGGTTACAACATCCCTGCCCTCGCTCCAGCCAAACTTGTGGCACGCTACAGATGAATAACTGGAATGTGGGGAAGGAAGAAGGAGCAGCCTCAGTCCCCACTGGGATGAAACACCAGGCATTAACTCAAATGCAAACTGGGAATTACCAGGGAGATGCAACTAAGAGAATAAACCTGGGGAATCCACATCCACACACGATCCCCAAGACCAGGACAGAAGGCGTGGAAGGAAGGAATGGTACACGTCCCTCTCTCCTCCAGCCATGGTGCTCAACACTGCACTCCAAGGGGCTGATCTCTGTATTTTCCATATGGAACCTCTGCCCCAAGTGTCCCACTGGCACCAGGCAATGCCAGCACCATCACGTGCTGTTAGAAGTTGGTAAATCCAAGACAGAAGTGCAGCCCAGCCTGGAGTGTCTGCAGCACCCTCTCTGCTGTCGTCTGGGCCCTGGAGGAGTTTCATCCAGAGGGGTTTTTTTTCATGGAAACGTGAGCACTTCCTACCTCTGCTCCCCATTCATGTCCTTCCCTGAAGCCTCTCTGTGCCTCTCCTATGGAATGTGTCCATGTCCTTCCAGCAATGTATTCCTGTGAGCAGAGCACACTCCTGAGGTAAGAAACAGACACCAAATTCCTGCCCTGACCACCTGATATAGGTGGGGCATTCCCAGTACTGCAGTATCCCAGAGCAGAATTTGGGAGCTTTTATTTATCATTGCACCAGATTAACACGAGCACACACCTCAGGGCTGGAGCCCAGAGCTTGAATCCAGATGTTTCTCCCAACAACAGCCCTTCTTGGGCACCACCCTCCACCCACCTTCCTGCCAGGCTACCTAAATCCCCAAATCTCCCGGCAGGCTCTGCTCAGCCCAATTTTTCCAGCAGAGCAGTGGCTCCAGCAGCCACGGGCACAGCTGGGGATGTGCTGGAAGCGAAGCTGTCACAGGAGGCTTTGCCATGCCCTGCATGCTGGTTCTCCATCCCAGTGCAGCCCTTCCCAGCTCTGCTGCATTCCCATAGGCACGCTCCTCCAGCATTTTCCGCAGCAGCTGGGCCGAGCAGAGCAGCGTTGTTCTGACACAAACACTTTTGCCAGGGATTTCACAATTGGCTGCCCTCCCTCACCTCCGAACCGGGACTCCTTGCCAGGACTGCGTTTCCCAGCACGCACTTCCAGCCCTGTCACCTGCAAACACGATGGCTCCTTGCCTGGCTGGGCTGTTAGCGGCGGGGCTGGAGAAGGGCAGAAACGGAGCGCGCTGCCCGCCCGGGGGGACGCGCCGTGAGCAGGCTCGGCAAGGAGCTCCTGCCAAAGCTGCTCCGGCAAACCCCACAGCTGCTGCTGCTGCAGGGGCTCTCGCTGCTGATCCGGGGCAGCGAGGCGGGAAGAGGAGTTCTGGAGGTGGGGAGGGACCCGGGGATATCGGAATGTTGGGTATACTGAGGATGCAGCTGGAAGGGATCCACAGGTTGGCTCTGCCTGGGAATCAACACCTTCCCTTCTGCTGATCAAGGGTGGCTGCTCAGGGGCTTGATAAAGGAGGATTTGATCCTTTTGTCATGGTCTTTGACATTGTTTTGTTTGGTTTTTTTTTCCCAATAGGAAAATCAGGCTGGAAGAAGCAGCATGGTCATTTAGTGTGTCTTTGATCATGGGAGAGATCACAAAATCATATACTCATGGAATGCTTTGGAAGGGAACTTAAGAATCATCCTATTCCACCCCCTGCCATGGACAAGGACACCACCCACTATCCCAGGTTGCTCCAAGCCCCATCCAGCCTGGCCTTGGGCCCTCCCAGGGATGGGAGGTTTTCTTGCCCATCATCACTTTGGGAATTTTGCTTTCTTTTCTGAGTGTATTTTCTAGATTGAGGAGACCTCAAGTTCCCATGACCTTCCCTGCTCCCTGCATGCTTAGGATGGTGGCTTTAGCATCCTGGCCATTTGGGTTGGAACGGAAATTCAACATCAATTATTCCAAACGCTTGTTGAGGAACACCTTCCACTAGACCAGGTTGCTCCAAGCCCCATCCAACATCCTCTTCTGTTCCACCACTTCCATGCCAGGAATTTTGAACTTGTAGCTGAAGGTGCAGGAACAGCAGAACTTTCCTGCTGAAACCAACTCCAGCATGGAGAACCTGCTACCTCCACACCAGCAGTTTGAAGTTCCAAAGGAAGGATGGTGGATGTGGCAGGATAGTCCCTGCCAGTCCTATGGGTTTGGCAAACTGGTTTTACATTTTGGGGGTAATTCCTGCGGTCCCATGACAAGGATTGGAGCAGTTCTAGAGGAGGTGCTCGGTGAGAGCTCAGCCCAGGACCTGCTGCTTGGCTCCCAGTGGTTTCCTGGCTGTAGAGATCTGCCACAGTTCATGGAAACTCCCATCACTTATGGAAAAAACCAAAAATGCAGGCACCTTCACAAACACCACTGCATGGAAGCAGCAATAAAAAAATACATGTATTTTAATCCAGTCTGAATTGGATTTTGTGAAAACAGCAAATTTCATCACGGAGAACTAAATTTCGGTTGATTTTCAAGTACAGAGCACAAAAAGCCTCATGTTCTTCCAACACAGGGAATGTTTTCCTGGCATCCATTGGAAATGCTGTGTCACCGCTTTTGTTAATGCGATCAGCAACAAGCTGAGCCCAAAGCAGGCAGCAGGAATGGATGGTATTTCAGGACTCATCCCAGCCTGGCAGGCTGTGGACAAGTGGGGGGATGTTCCATGGCCAGAACCATGGGAGCCTCCTGGAACCACTGGCATGCTGTTGGGTAGGGTCAGAGCAGGAGCACAGGGAGGGGCTGAAGAGGAAGTGATGGGCACAGGGATCATTTCTTTGGGCAGCCTCAAAACACGTTCCATGAGCTGCTTCTCCAAGATATTTGTCTGGAGGTGGCTGGCAAAATGCACTTCCTGGAATTCCAGCATGGTTTGGCTTGGGAGGGATCTTAAAGCCCATCCAGTCCCATCCCCTGCCATGGGCAGGGACACCTTCCACTAGCCCAGGTTGCTCCAAGCCCCATCCAGCGTGGCCCTGGACACTTCCAGGGATCCAGGGGCAGCCACAGCTTCTCTGGGCACCCTGTGCCAGGGCCTCAGCACCCTCACTGGGAGGAATCTCTTCCCAATATCCCATGGAAACCTCCCCTCCTTCAGCTTAAGGACATTCCCCTTGTCCTGTCACTCCAGGCCCTTGTGAAAAGTCCCTTCTTATCAGTGTTTCTTAGATCCTTCCATCCTTTTTGCATGGAAGTGTGAAGAATCATGAGCTGCATGGAAAGGAAGGAAGAGGAAGGAAGAGGTGGTGTGTGTCACACTGTCCTTTCTGTCCTTTGTTGTCCTCTCTCCCCCCCTGATCTTTTACTCCTGCTCTAAACTTCCTCTGGGACTGAGGGAAACACAGCCCATCCAGCTGGATGTTGACCTTCTACCTGGAGCTGGGCACAGGACAACCAGCTGTGAGCTCCTGGTTCATGCCCTCCAGAGCTTTGGACAAGCCAGGCTGCTTCCAGGCAGGGATTTACCCCATGGATTTTGAGTGCTGGCAGAATGCAGGATTTTGCTACGTCTTGTTATCCAATTGGCTCCAGGTGTTCCAAACACCTTTCCATCTGAACACCTCCTGGTAGTGCCTTGAGCAATCCAACTGGTGACTGCTTTATGTGGTCTGTTTTCCCAACCCATTCCCCGGGAGAAGGAAAGGCAGGAGACCTGAAGCAGGAGAAGATTGTAGGTTTGTTTTCCATTTATTTATTCACAGTATCTACACAGGTTTGTGTCCATGTTACAAAAATCACACTGAGGAAACACTCCTCGCATTTGGGGCTGGCCTTCTTGGAGGGGCTCTTTCCCTGGATTTTATTTTGTGGCACAGACAGGCTTTCATCCCCCTGCAGAATCCACCACGGTGCCACAGAACAAGGCTGCCCATGCTGCCCTCACTGTGGGACAAGAAGGGCAAGATCCTGCCCTAATTTATTGTAGGGAGTAAATATCTGTAAAGGTGTAAATATCTGGAAGGTGTCCAGAGGTTGGATCCAAGCTCTCCTTGGTGGTGCTCAGCAATGGGACAAGAGGAAGAGGCAGGAATTGGTGCCCAGGAAGTTCCACCTGAACATGAGGAAGAACTTTACTGTGCAGTGACCAAGCACAGTGAACAGATCCCAGACAGGGCGTGGAGTCTTCTCACTGGGGATATTCCAGAACCTTGGATGCGATCCATGTGCTCTGGGATGATGCTGCTGGAGCAGGGTGACCCACTGTGGTCCCTTCCAACCTTAGCCATTCCGCGATCCATGATTCCGCAAGCTGATCTAAAGAGGTTTGTTATGGCTCCTCATGTTCCCTGGGGATTGTGCTTGAGCACAATCCCTATTGGGCTGTAGCTCTTCCCAGCCTTTCCCTCTGCCAGCAAATCTTGGCTTGCCTCGCCCTCATGCAGATGCTGCTCTTGGCCAAGGCCTGGCCCATGTTGACGGCAGCCGTGCAGGGAGGCAGGAAGCTCTTGGAGACAGCTGGCACTTGGATCCAGCTCCTCTGCCCAGTTAGCCTTGGAGCTGTGCTGGTGATGGAGCGGTCTGGTGGAAGCCAGTGGTTGTGGAATGGCGTGTGGGAAGCACGGGTTCCTGCCGCGGTTTGGGTGTGTCCCACCAGAAGGGCTCCAAGCTTTCCGCACAGCCGCTGGATCCGTGCCACCCTGCAGGACAGCGCAGCCCTTCAGCAGCCTGCTTCCATGAGATTTATTTTTAGGCCCTGCCTCCTTCTCTCCCATCTGCTCCTCTGTGGGCTGGCCACCATCGGCCAGGAGCAAGTGGCCAGAGATGGAGGAGAGACACTGATCCCACCACGAGGCCTGGGAGAGGCCGGCTTTGTGGCCAGGTTTATGGCTGAGCCTTTGGTGTTAGGGGAAGTGGGCCCTCTCTGAAACTTGGCCATCCTTCACACGTTTGCATCTTCCTGCTGTGTCCCAAGAGGTGTTTGCTGAAGGAACCATCTGGGATAGCTGTCCACAAACAAGAGCTCACTGCTCCAGAGCCATCCTGGCTTGGTACAAACCACAGCAACAGCAGGACCCCTGCATAAGTCTCATCCAAAACAGCAGAGCTCTTCCCATTGAACTTTCTAGTCTAGTGGAAGGTGTCCCTGCTCATGGCAGGGGGTTGGAACTGGGTGATCTTTAAGGTTCCTTCCAACCCAAACCACTCCATGAATTTTGTGATGGCAGAGACGAGCCCGGGAGGCTCCTCAGAGTCACCTTCTGCTGCAGTAGAGCAGACACAGTGAGCAGGTTGGCTCTCATTACAGCCAGAATGACTCTTTCAACTCTTTTCCCCTTCTGTGATATTCCTGAATCCATCACATGCTCCATGTGCACAGCCAACCCTTCCCAATCACACACATACTGGCATTTTCCTCCACAGCCTCCACTCCCCACTGCTCTGAGCTTTTCATGTGGAGAAAGGACATTTCAGAGGTCACACTGGAAGGTCAGCAGCTCCTGGAATTTATATCCACCCCAGGTCTAGAAGATCAGGCTGTAGAAGATTCCTCCACAAGTCCTGTGAGGAGCCACTTGGGAAGCTGAACTCTCAGCCCTTCACCTCACTTGAATCCTCCTTTATCGTTCCCAGTGGATCTGATTAGGCTGCCAAGGAATTGGAGCTGCCAAAGTACTTGCTATGAGCAGAAATGGGGCAAAATGAGGCAGAAGAGGGTGGAGTGAACAGTGTTTCTTTGCAGAGGTTTCCAAAACAACCTGATAAACAGAAGTTGTGGAGAAACAGGCAGCAGTCCCAGAAGTTACCTGCTGACATTTCATTCATTTTAATTTCTGAACAGCAGCACAACTGTTCCAACCCAGGTAATTTCCCGGAGACCAGACTGAATGAACTCCAGGAGGTCAAAGGCTCAAGGAAAAGTGTATGGTCCACCAGGGAGTGGACTTTCAAAAGCCTTTGTGTCACAGGGAAATCTCCTGAGCACTGTGACCAAATGGACATGGTTGTACAGCCAAGCTGATCCCCTCTGCTCCAAGTCCTCCTGTCCTTGCAGCAAGCCCTGCACAAGTCACGGGGTGGGTGTGGTCCCAAAATGAGCTAAAGATATTATTTAATGGCACTCGCAGGCTGTGGTGACCCACAGCAGAGCAATGTCACTTGTAAGGCACACAGCAGCTTTGTGGGGTCTCAGGGATTTGTTCCCAGGATTTCATCCAGAACAGAAGCTTTCATTTCTGCTCTCAGCTGTAGACACTTCTCTACAGAAATGGAACATAAGCAGGGGCTGTGGGCTCAGGCGTTAATTCAGGCCCGGGGGAGCAGATGAGACACTGAGTAAACAAAGAGTAGCACAACAGGATGGATGCAGGGAGCCACCTGTCTCCTGCTGGCCTCTCTCCCTGCTGGTATTTTGCTGAGAAGGGTTATTCTTAGAGCTCACTGTGTAAATGAGCAGTTTAAATATCCCCTGACTCACACGGCAAATGCTACTCAGGGAGTGTCAGCACAAAACACGGCCTGTGGAAATCACTGCAGGAGCTGCCTGACCTTTACAGAACTCTTCCAGGCACTTGGAGAAATCTGGGATACTGGAAGGTGTCCCTGCCCATGGAATGAGATGGTCTGTAAGTCCCTTTCAACCCAAACCTGTCTGGATTCTATGAAGTTGGATCCACCTTTCCCCCTAATGTTAGACTTCCTGGCAAACCAGTTTTTCTGGGCTCCTGTACTTGGAGATAGCCAGCTCCAGATGGTGCTGGTCCTTCTTCCACAGAGGAATCCTGAGCCAGTCTCTCTCCAGTGACTCCAGAGGTGACTGCTCTCTCTTCAAGGACTGTGACCACAAGGACTGTGCAGCATGGATTGCTCCCCATTCCCCCTTCCTTGTCCCTTCTTGGTCACCAGGATCCATTATTTGATGGCTGAGCAGGGAGTTGGGCCTGTGTTGAGGATGATAACCCAAACCCTCCCAGCTCTGTGTGGAACACGTCAGGAGAGGGGTGGTGCTCTATCTGCCAAAATGGAATTAAACTAATCCAGTGTGGCAAAAGCCAGGAAGAAAGTCCCCCATGACACAGCAGGGATCTTGCAGGGCTGTTCTGGCTGAGCCAGCAGCAAGATGAAGCTGGAGAAGTCTCTGCTTCCTGACTGGAAGGACCTTGAGTCCATGGCTGATGCATTGCTTGGATTGTGCTGAGCCAGCCTGAGTAGATCTGATTGTGGAATAGGAAACACACAACAAACCTGTGATGTTTATGTGGTGCCTGGTTTTCACATCTTCACGTTTCAGAGCCCAAGGAGCTCCTTCTCCTCCTCATTCTCCTTCTCCTCCCCCTCCTCCTCCCCACAGCTGAGTTCCTGCTCCACCAAAGGACATGTTGCTCTCTCTGCTCTGGGTTTTGCTGATAAAACTGTGGCATTTCCATGCTGCTGCTTAGCCTGGACCAGAGAAATGAGGAGAGCAACAAGTTGGGCAAGTGATGGATTGATCTTGGGACTTGGATTCCCAACAGACTGCTCAGGTCTGAGGACTGGGAATTCAGAAGGATCCTTCCACCTAGCACAGCTTGGAAACACACAGCTGAGCACCCATGGTCAGCCACTCCCAGTGACCCTCCTGGCCCCATGTGTCCCCCACAGCCCAGAGGTGACACGGGACAGCTCCAGCCAGCTCTGCCATCCCTCCTTGTGAGCACCCATGGAGGGAGCACGCTCTCCACCCACCTATGCCAGCTGCATCCAACACAGAGCCCTCTCCCTGAGCAGTGCCAGCTCCTGGGCTCTAGAGGAGGAGGAGGAGGAGGAGGTTGCAGGTGTTTCAGTGCCATTATCAGCCCTGAATCAGTCATTTTCCACCTCCAACACAGCTTTTGTTCACTGTGTGCCTCCCTGCTTGCTCTGGAAAGCCTTGTTTCTCCTTGTCTCCTGCTGCTCCTGCCTCTGCTCCTTCTCATCCATCACCAGAGTCCAGCTGGGGTCTGGCTCTGGCACAGACACCCTTTGGAGCTGCTTGCAGGCGGTGAGGGGCTGGGTCCTGGGCTGGCTGTGATTCCCAGGATGTGACAAAGGGGCTCTTTGGCTCAGAGAAGTGGCTGCACCGCCCACAGATCCTGTGTGCAGGTGTGACACAGCACAATGCCTGATCTGGCTGGTGGCCACTCACAGCTCAGTCCCACAGCTCCAACACCCACCTGGAAGCTGAGAGGAGCAAGCCAAGCCTGCGGATCACAGCGCTCATCAGTGTCCTGCCAGCACCAGGGCAGCGTGACTCAGGAAGGAGGAGGAGAGCAGAGCGTGGGGGTGAACAAATGAAACACCAAGTGCTGTTGGAGCAATGCCTTGGGCCACGTCTTCACTGGGAAAAGCCTCTGGAGCCACAGCTGGCTTGGGCAGCAGGTGAGCAGGTGCTGAGTTACACCCACACAGTGATCCAGGAGACAGTTCCCTGTCCAGGCTTCCTCAGGCTCTGCAGTGCACAGCTCCTCACACACCGCTGCCTCATCCATCTGCTCCCCTCCAAATGCTCATCCCTAATGTGGAGCCTGCTCTTTCCCCCTCTGCTCAGGGCTCCATGGCTGGTAATTTCCCTGGCATGTAAAAGCTTTGGAAAATTATTGTAGAGCACAGGTTCACACCTTGTCACAAAGAGGCGAAGTTTAATAAAGCGTGGAGCCAAACTGTTGGATCCCTGCATTAATGCAGGTGAGCAGCTGGAAACAGCTCCACAGAAGGAATTCTCAGCAGGATGCCAGAGGCAGAGCACCCAGAACTTGTCCAGCAGCTGTTTTGCTCAGCTGCTCCAGCGCTGGCCTCTGGGAACAGCAGCTGTGCTGAACCAGAGCACAGGAGCACTGCCCCAGGCCAGAAGGGATAAAAGGGCCAGCAGAATCTTTACAGATGTCTACAAAACATTTTCACTCCCCTTGCTCACACCTCCTGCACCTGCAGAGCTTCTAAAGATGAGCCCAAGGTGTCTCTGGAGTACCCAGAAGTTTTCTACATCCCAGTTGGTCTTCTTTACCCAGGCTTCTTCCCACAGATCCCTTTTTTGGGTGGCCTCTCAGGGCTCGTGCTGTGGGCACAGGGATTGTGTGGGGCAGCCTCCTGGCTTTCACCAGGGGATGGAGTGATGGACACAACATCCAAATCCCCACTCCACACATGTCCATAGGAATGTTTGCTGAAAGAGAAAAAACACGCTTTTTACCACTGAAGCTTTCCCGTGCCTCTTGGAGCAACCAGATCGCTTTGTCCTTTCCCAAAAATCACAGTGCTCCTCTTGGGCCTGCCGGGGAGCATCTTCAGCTGTGGGTAGTTGGTAGAACCAAAGCTGACCAAGCTGTGGCAGCTCTGGGAGCTCTCCCTGAGCTCAGCCTGGGCTTGCAGCAGGGGGAGGCGGCGTGGGCTGGCCCCAGGGATGATCCTCTGGGAAAGGAGGGCAGATCCACGGCATTCAGCCCCCACAGCCGTGGGTGGCACAGCCTCGGCTCCTGTTCCCACTATAGGATCCACCCACTGCCGTTAATGATTCACATCACTCACTTGCATCACTTAACCCCTTTTACAGCCTGTGCCTAAAGCTTGCCCAGGCTGCTGTTTAATCGCATTTCCAAGGCCTGCTTTCCTGGCTGGGAAGGGAAATGCTCCAGGAGCAGGAACTAGGGCCCATGGTGGGATTCTTGGGGTTGTCCTGTGCCGGGCCAGGAGCTGCAGTTGATCTGTGAGTGTCCCTTCCAGCTCAGGATATTGTCCTATGTTTCTGTGATTCCATGAACTCTGTAGGGAGGGTTGTGCACTCCAATGAGTGTTTTGGCTGCGAATGGCAATAAATTTAGGGACACTGGTTCCATATCCTAAAATCCCTGTGTTGGCCTGGCAAAGGATATAAAGGATGTCATCTGTCCAGATCCTCTTCTTTCTCTAAATCTGTGTGGGGTCTCCCAAGCTGTGTGCTCTAAGTGTGGTCATTGCACACCCATCCATGAAACTCGAGGTTTCATGGAGAAAAGGAGGCTCAGGGGGAACCTTGTGGCTCTGCACAACTCCCTGACAGGAGGGGACAGCCAGGTGGGTCAGGCTCTGCTCCCAGGGAACAGGGACAGGAGGAGAAGAAATGGCCTCAAGCTGCACCAGGGGAGGTTTAGGTTGGATATTGGGAAAATTCTTTCCTGGGAAGGGTAGTCAGGAATTAAAACAGGCTGCTGAGGGAGGTGGTGGAGTCCCCAAGCCTGGAGGCATTTAGAAGCTGTGTGGATGTGGCACTTAGGGACACGGGTCAGTGGAGGCTTTGGCAGTGCTGGGGAACAGAGGGCTTTTCCAACTTTAGCAATTCCATGATTCTCTGTGCTTAGGGAGGGTTTGGTTACCTGTGCTTCTGGAGTCTTCTCCACAGTCAGTCTGGATGCTCTGGCACCAGAAAACAAACAAGAGGAGCCCAGACTGGTTTGCTGGGTTATTTTTAAATCACATTTTTTTAAACACATTTTGTAAGAGCTTGGCATCTGAATTGTGGTGTTTCGCTGCCTGCCTTCAGCAATCAGGGAAATACCCAAAATTTCAGCTGCTCAGGGGTGTAAATCTTTCAGGGGAAATCTCTCAGGATTAGAGTTGCTCTGGGTTTCAGTGGTGTCTTCACAGTCTCCACGGTGCAAGGAGTGCAAAATGAGCCTGGGGCTGAGCCAAACCAGGCCCTGTGAAGAACAGCTCCTGTGGAGGGGTGAGGAAGAGCCAGGATTAGTTACAACAGCCTAACTGGGCAGGGTTAGGCTGGGTTTAGGACTGATTATCACACCCAGTGTGGGGCTCGTTGTGGGAGCTCCCTCACTCCTCCCAGCCCTCCTGGGCAGATCCTGCTGAAGCCAACACCTGCCTTGTTGGCTGTTTTGTCACATTTCCCAAGCACAGGCTGCAAATCCCAATTGCTCCAGAGGATTTGGAGCAGCAGGGAGAGTGTCTGGGTCTGACAGTGGCCGTGGCCCCAGGAGAAGCAGCAGGACAGGACATGGGCACACTGGTGATGAGCCTTGGCTGAGTGTGGGACATCCATCCACGGCCCTTCTGGAAAACCAGGCCCTTGGAATCCTGCAGGATGCCAGGAATTCATAGGGAACATGGGGGAGAAACTTTTCCAGCTTCTGGGATGCACCATTTTGCTTTGTGGATCGTTTCTCTTTCTGCAGGTTTCTGTATTTTTTGTAGGCTTGAGTTTTCCCCCTGAGAGCCACGAAGAAAGCCACCCTCCACCACTGGCTTGCAATTGGAATAAAAAACATGAGACAGGGTAAAAAAAACCATCATCAGTTTGCAATTCTGAGTAGACATTGAGAAGCTGGAAGAGGTAGAATAAATTAACAGGGTGGTTTTAAACAGGGAGCTCAGAAGAACGAGACAATTAAACCAGTCCTTCTTAGTCAGGCACAGAACATCTGGACCAGGTGCAGGTAGAAGAGATCTATCTTCCTAAAGAGTAGGGAAAAAAAAAAGAGAGCAAACCCTGTGACATATTTGTTCCAAACCCTCTTCTGTGTTTGATGTGTACGAGATGCTGGAGTAAAAAAGGGAGGCAAACCCCCATTCCCCAGGTTTCTGCCAAAACTGAGCACACACGTGCCTTTGGAAAGTCTGCACAGAGTTTTTTCACAGAGATTTTCATTCCTGGAGGTGTTCAAGGCCAGGTGGATGAGGCTTGGAGCAACCTGGGATAGTGGAAGGTGTCCCTGCCCATAGCAGGGGGTGGAATGCGATGGGTTTTTAGGTCCTTCCCACCCAAAGAGATCCACAATTCTGGGATCATAAAGCAGAGATCCCAAGGAAGAACCTGCATTCCTGTCCCCCACATGCCGTGCATCCACCTTCACATCCCTTTCAGGAGCCTTCAGACAGGTGTGAGATCCAAACTGCCCCTGTTGCTCCATGCCAAGATAGAGCTCAGCATTTTTAGAGCTTGAGCAGCCAGAGGAGACATATGGCCATAAAAATGCAGGGCCATTTGTAGCTTTTTAATCAAGGGAATGGGTCCAGCTCTGTCCCTCTTCCATGGGCTACCACTCCCACTTTGCTGCTGTGACCTCGGGAGTGTCCTGCCCTGTGAGGGGCCGGGTTGCCATGGAGACCTCTGGGATGGCATCAACAAATGCACAGCAAGCGTATGTGCAAACAGAGGATGGGGGCCTTGGGAATGGGAAAAATTAAAATAAACCAAAATGGGATTTGTGGGAAACTCAGGAAACCAATTAGGAGGTACCTGCATTTGTCAGAGCACTGACGTTTTCTGTGGAAGAGGCAGATGGGATATCGTGAGAGGAGTCCAAGGCTGGGCTGGATGGGCCTTGGAGCAACCTGGGACAGTGGAAGGCGTCCCCGCCCATGGCAGGGGGTGGCACTGGATGGGCTTTAAAGCCCCTTCCAACCCAAGCCATTCCATGATTCCATGATCTCCCTGCCAGGTGACATTTCACCTGGATTCAGCACCACTCTAAGGAGGAGCCTTTCTGGCAGGTGGCACAAAGACACCCTCAAGCCCCTTCCAAGAGGACAGGAGCCAAGCTGGCACGTTCTCTAGGATCATGGGCTGCCTGCTCCAGGAAGAAGCGGGGGCCATGGCTTTGCAGTGCCTGGCACAGGGTTGGAAGCTCTGGCAGTGGGAATTCCAGTGCAGCAGTGGGGTATGAAATCCCAGAGCAGCCACCTCACTGATTCCATTGGATTTCTTTGTAGGTGTGCCTGGCCTTGGTCACTCCTGTCCTTCACCAGGCAGTGGGCACAGAGTCTGGGATGGAGGGATGGAGGGAAGGAGGGGAAGGATGGGAAGGAAGGATGGGAAGGAAGGATGGGAAGGAAGGAAGGAAGGAAGGAAGGAAGGAAGGAAGGAAGGAAGGAAGTCTGTGCACTGAGAAGGGGCTGTGAAACAGAGAAATTAATTTTATATTGGGCTTTTTTTCCTGTCCTCATGAAAAGCAAATGCCCCCTCTCTTCCTCCCCTTCCATCTCCCAGAACCAATATACAATTCTGACAAATCAGCCCTGAATGCAAATCCAATAAACTTAGCATAATTGTCTTTGTTATGAGGAGCTGGAACAGGCTGCTCTGCATGAAAATCCAAATCATAAACCACTCAAACATAATGCAATTGGGGGAGTGTAAACGTGGCCATGTCCCCACCAAGGTGTGGGTGTGGGATGGGGGGACCCGAGCAAGGGGAGCTCCCTGGGCAGCTCCCAGGGCCTATTTGAAGCTTGCTGGTGGTTTTTAAAAGAAAACAAGCAGTGGAGGGAGGGGCAGATTATTTTCATGTATCAATGTTCAGCAGATGAAAAGGGAAAACTGAAGCGTTTCCTGACAACTACAAGATCTTGCTGTTTTTTGTGTTAATTGTATCTGATTTAAAAGCTCACACAAAGCAAATAAACCAAAGCAGAAAGCTCAAAATATTTTGCTTAGAAAACATTGACACAAAAAAGGTTGTTTATTTTTTTCCCCCCCTTTTCAAGGAACTGCTCGAAAAATGCCAATTGCA
This sequence comes from Dicaeum eximium, assembly GCA_013396995.1. Lineage (NCBI taxonomy): Eukaryota > Metazoa > Chordata > Aves > Passeriformes > Dicaeidae > Dicaeum > Dicaeum eximium. The sequence goes on from VWZP01003703.1 coordinate 309,837, forward strand.
TTGATGTGAATCTAAACGAGGTGATGTGAGTGAGCGTTAACAAAGGTTTAGCTAACGAGAGCATTCCCTGCTTGTTCCTAAGCCCTGACTCCAGGAGTCCTGAGAATGCAGAATTGGAGCTTTGGTTAAAAAACACACACACAAAAGCTGCGGTTTTCCTGATGATGGAAATCCGGGAAATGGAATAATCCTACTGCGAGAGCTGAGCTCTCACCCCGGCGGTGGCTGCGTGTCCTTGGGGTGCTGGGGGTGTCCTCGCTCTCCCACACCAGCTCCAGTCCCCTTCCCTCCCTCTGCCAGGAATCCTGATTGCATCCACCTTGGGAGCACATTCATCAACTGCTCTGTAAATAATTGCTTCGAGCGGCTTTCCCCTTCACCTTGGGGCCAGGAGGGGGACGTGACCCGGGAATAATTCCTGCCCTCCCTCCTTGCCTTTGCTCAGTGGGCAGCAGGAGCAGCCCAAGCCTCCACCTGGCTCCCCAGGGATGCTGTCCCCAGCATCCAACCTGGGACAAACATCCTCACAAAGGCCAGATCCAGAAACTTCGGGACACGGAGAGCAGGACGGGGGCTTTGGAGGAGCCCGGGAAGAGCAGTTTGTTTCCTTGGGAGGAATTGATCTTCAAAGCTCTCGCTGTTCCGTTTGAAATGCATCCCGCTGTTCTCAGCATCCCGATTACCTTTCCCTCCCGCACCCGCCTTTGTTGTTCCAACATCAAAGGCGCGCTGCCCTGCTCCGCCGAGCATCGCCTCGCCCCTGCTCCCCGGGGTATTTCCAGCCCCACACTCCGCCCAGCAGGGCTGGGATGCTCCCCGGCTCCTCGGGGGTGCGGTGGAACACCCTCGGGGTGAAGCTGGCAGTTGGGTCCGAAGGAGGGGACATGGAGATGTCGTCGGGGGAGTGGGACACGAGAGTGGATGGACTGATGGGGGTTGTGCTGTTCCCCTCCTCACACCCTGCTGGATGTTTCTGTTAGTTCATTGATGTCCTGTGGCCTGTTCTTCCATCTCCTGGCTCTCACGTGCCATGGCTTTGGGTGGAATTCCGCGGGCCCTGGAGCCCACTGGAGCAGCCTCTGCTCAGGACAAGGACAGGCAGCAGCACCGCCCCGATTCTCGCAGCAAACCCATCTCTCTGTGCCTCAGCAGGAGCTCTCGGGGGGGTTGGCAGGCAAATCACGTCTGGCAGTGACAGTATCGGCTCCTTGGCTTGACGTGCCTTCTTCTCCCTCCCCCCAAGTCTCCGGCTTCAACCTGTGCTCTTGAAGAGGCTTTAAAGCTCATCTGTGCTATTGTGCTCAGGAAACCCTGAAAAGGTTAAACCATCCAAATTGCTGAGTCTTTGAAATAAAAGCAGAGCCTCTCCTAGCAGGAGCCTCGCTGAACAAAAGGGCTTCAGCAGGCAGCTTGATTTCAGCAGCTATTCCCAGGGGCTTCAGAGGGGTGACCCCGCATCCAAATTCCTGCAGGAAGCGAGCTGAAACCCCTGTGGGATGAAGTGAGGATCCATGGAGTGTCTCTGTCTCCCTGCCTTTAGAATCCCACCTTCTGCTGGGATGAGGTGACCAGAGAGCCCCAGGGCTGGACCCCCTACTTTTTGGCTTTCATCTGTTGAATTGACAGCAGCCATGGGAAGCCCTGGCTCTTCCTGGGACATTTCCCCTCTGGAGATGTCACTCCATCAGCACGAGCAGCAAAACAGGAGGAGAAACCTCCCCCTCGGGGGCCTGGCTTGGTGCTTTTGCCTCCAACACGTCCCATGCTCTCAGTGCTCCCTGCTCTGGGTGGGAAATGTGCTCCCTGACAGCTTCTTCTCTCTGCTATTTGCATAATTAAGAGAAATTACAGAGCATTTGGAGTGTTTACATCATAAGCCTTGTGGTATTTGGGTTTTTTAAATCTTCCCAGAGTGGCCCAGCCATCCCACTCCCAAGCCAGCCAATTCTATTTGCCAGCATTTCCAGTAAATGCCTAGGTCCAGAGAGCGAGAACAGACATTCTTCCCTTCTGTGAGGATAAATGTGCATCCTCTTGGGCACAAAGGGTAGAAAATGAGGTAGAACATGGCATTCCTGGGGCTGGGAAGACCTACAGGAGACCTTGGCCTCTTGCTGCACGTCACTGAGAGCCGGGGGAATGTGCAGGACAATAATCCCCTGTATGAATCAATCCCTGAGCTGTCTGGGACAAGGACAGCATGGGGACCTTGATCACAGCCACAGGACCTGGCAGTGCTTCTGTCATCAAAAAATAAATAAAAAATATGGCTTTTAATCCTCTTAATTGGTTGCATTACTGATCCTCTCTGGCGCTGGCTGGGGAATGAGAAAATCTATAAATGGGTCTGGTTTGTCCAGCCCAGCCTGTGCCTGAGCCCGAGTTGTCATTCAGAGCAGGGACAGAAGAAAACACCTCAACACTCACCAAAAAACATCCCCAGCCCTCCCCACCAGCTCTGCACTGGGAAACTGCCCCCACTGGACCAGTTGCAATTTGTTGCACCCAGCAACCATTTACAGTGAAATACATCGAGGGTTTAATGAGGGAGGATGGACTTTTTTTTTTGCATTGCTTTGGGAAGAGCCTAATTTTCTTCCCTAAACCTTTGCCAATGACAGACACTCTCATAAAGCATTTTTATTGGATTTTCGAACAATTTAATTAGCGTCTCTGGCCGTGATGGCTGCAGAATTGGTGTCGCTGGGGACAGTAAAACAGAAGTGGCAGCAGTGCTCTGTGCACGGGGTGGAGGGGGAGGACAGGTAAAAGGGAGGGAGCAGAAGGACTGGGGGAGAAACAGGGCTTGGCATTACCACTTCTGAGAGCTGGGAAGGAGCCAGGTGTGTCCATGTGTGCACCTGACTCCTTCCTGCTTCCTCGAGGGGCTTGGCAGGGTGGGCACAGCCCTGAAAGCTCCAATCCTGCTTGGGCTCGCTCCTGGTTCCAAGTGGGGACTTTGGAGCAAACCAGGACATTCCCTTTCAGAGATGCTCGGCCTTGGGGGCAGCAGGAGCATGTCCAAAAGACCAAGGAGTCCACCACAAGTCCAGCTTTGTTCCCTCCTCACCCCTCGCCTTGGCAAAGTGCCCTTGAACGACTTTGGGCCGGACTTTGATGGGAATGAAGCTGGTTCATGGAGGCATCGAGCAGGACCCACCCCACCTCCCCCTGCACATGTGAGGGGCACAGCTCCAGCTTCCCAAGCCCTGTCTGGGTGCTCTGAGAACAAGTTTGAGCCAGCATGCGCCCACATGGCCAAGGGCACCTCCAAGGGCATCCTGCCTTGTACCAGCCACAGCGGGACCAGCAGGACCCAACAGATTGTCCCTCCATGCTGGCACTGCTGAGACAACTGGGGTCAGTTCTGAGCCCCTCACAGCAAGAAGGACATTGAGGGGCTGGAAAGTGTCTAGAGAAGGGAACGGAGCTGGGGAATGGGCCTGAGCCTGGAGAAAAGGAGGCTCAGGAGGGACCTTGTGGCTCTGAACAACTCCCTGACAGGAGGGGACAGCCAGGGGGAGGTCGTGCTTTGCTCCCAGGGAACAGGGACAGGATGAGAGGAGATGGCCCCAAATGGTGCCAGAGGAGCTCTAGGTTGGATATCAGGGAAAAGTCCTTCGTGAAAAGGATTGTTAATCATTGGAACAGGTTGCCAGGGCAGTAGGGGAGTCCCCATCCCTGTAGGGATTTAAAGCCATGTGGATGTGGATCTTGGGGACACAGGTCAGTGGTGGCCTTGGCAGTGCTGGGGAATGGTTGGATTGATGATCCTGGAGGTCTTCTCCATGCTAAAGGACTCTGGGATTCTGCACTGTGGACCCCTCCTGCAGAGCCCAGACCCTCTCAGCCCACCCACGATCCCACTTCTCTCCCACCCACGGCAGCGCGGCCTCGCCTGGGCTGGGCGGGCCAGGGGAGGCAGGAACGTGCTGCCTGGGGCCTCACAGCTCGTTTGTTATTCACTTGGAGTTATCCACAGGAGCAGGGACACGCTGGGAATCGGGATGGCAGAGGCAATGTGTTCCTGAGCCTGGATCCCAGGGAATACCCAAGGGCTGTCTGGTTTCTATCAGAGCACAGCCCTGGCCTTCCCTTGTTCTTTTATATGGAAAAAGCACGTGCTGGATGATTCCTGCAGGGCCCTCAGGGCTCCTGGGTCCCAGCAGCCACATCTGGCTGGCATCCTGCCCCGCAGGCCGTGCCGAATTCGGGGGCTCAGTGTCCCCCCGGGGCTGTGCCAGAGCCGGCTGATCCCCAGCCCCGAAAGGCAGGAGATGGAGAAGCAGGACAGGAAAGAGGAGGAAACACGAGGGTGAAGTCATGTATGAGGGAAGGGCTGGTGGAGAGCAGCGAAGCTGAACGCTCCCAGCCAGCTTCCCGACACAAGATTTGGAGGAATTCTGGAGTTTCACGGTGCTCTGCACCCCGAATCTTCCAATCATCCCAGGGGTGGGCCTGGCAAATCACCTTTCCTTGGAACAAAGCCTGTTTTTCAGCCAGACTTTGCTGTAAAAACAGATTTTCAACAAGGAAAAGCAGAAGATATTCCAGCAGGTCAGGAGCAAGAGAGGAAATGCTTTGCCTATGGCGGAGTTATATTTAATTTTTTCCAGTTTATCAATACAGCTGCTATTCCAGGCATTTGGACAGGCCCAGGACCATTCACACGGACCTGCTCCAATCCTGCATGTGCAAATTTTCCATGTTGGCTTTCAGGGAGTTCCGGACAACCCCTAAAAACCTTTCTTCCAAGCTCAAGTGAGTGTAACCAGGCTCCCAGCTGGACCTGCTGTTGAGGTTTGTGATGCTTTTCATGCTCCATCACACCCAAATCCCCACAGCAGCACTCAGGGCAGATTTTCCTTGGATTCAGCCCTGTTTTTCTTTGGGAATGAGCTTTCTGGGAGGAAGCTCACCCCCTAAGTGACACCAGCACAGACTGCAAACCCATCAGTGGGCAACTGGGTGGCTTGGACCCAGCTGGAGGACCCTGGGCTACCTCTGCGCTGAACTGAGCTTTAAACCTTGTCAGCAGATTTGGGAGGCAGATTCCTCCTTCCCCCTTTCCCCAGCTCTCTGACATGGTGAATGGATTGCAGACCTGTTCTCCCCATGCTGCTCTTTGCATCAGAAGGAGATTTTTTAGGGAGCACAGAAAGGTAATTTCCCCCTGTACAGTGGGTTTGTGCTTAAGGAAGGGGGGAGAAGCACCAAATGCTCTCATTTTTCTTGTAAAAAATGGTGGAAATTATTCCATGGCAGCAAATCGGTCCCTGTGGGTATCCTCTTTGATGTGCAAAGGATAGGAGTGTTTTAGCTGATCTCAATATTTTTAATTCTCTTGCTGATTTCAAAGCCCTCTTTAGCATGAGCTACCAAAGGCTTGGAGATTACCCTGCAAAAGCAGTTTTGTTATTGTCTCTCTTAACCCCAGCTCGCCTGCAATTTCCTGCCATCATTTTTATTATGTCTTCTTTCAGCTGGGAATGAACAAGCAGCTTTATTAGGAGAAAAGGAGAGAAATACAGGAGGAAAAGCCCCTCTGGATGAGGCCAGAGGCAGAACTCGGCCGGGTACAAGATGCTGTGTGAACACAACCGTGGCATCCACTGGTGCTCTGGGTCTCTCCACCAGCACAGCTTTTATAGAATCATAGAATTGGGAGCTTAAAGATCATTCCTTTCCATCCCCTGCCATGGGCAGGGACACCTCCCACTGTCCCAGGTTGCTCCAAGCCCTGT
>VWZP01003703.1:315681-354640 GCA_013396995.1 Dicaeum eximium
TTAGGATGGAATATATTTGTGAAGCAGAAGAAACTATAAAGGGAAGGTGTCCAAGGCCAGGTTGGATGGGGCTTGGAGCAACCTGGGCTAGTGGAAGGTGTCCGTGCCCATGGTGGGGGAGGGAGTGGAATGAGATGAGCTCAAAGTTCCATTTCAACCCAAATCATTCCATAATCTTATGATTCTCTGGAATTTCCTGTTAAATGAGCCCCCTACTCCTTTATCCCTAAATTTTCCAAAAATACAATGAAATCTCTTTCTCTAGGAATAAACCCAGGCCTTTAAAGCCTCCTCTTACTCCCCCCCAATTGCTGAAGTCTGTTGTGCTGCTTCTGCATTTCCAACAGAAAGTTCTAACATTATAAGAACATTTCTGACACCAGGACCAGAAAAATGCCTCTCTGCAGTTTCAGAACCCTAAAGATCTGATTTTTAAGTGGAAATAGTTAGCAAGGTTTACAATTAAGCAACCAAATTTTAGCAGACATTTGCTCCTGACATTCAATATATTGTTCACATGCCGATTTTATGGAGTAAAGTAAAGAATCTTTATTCCTCTCATTGAAGGTTTCCCTGGCTTTCCTCTGCCTTTATTTGCACCAGGCTTGACTCTTGCTGATGCAGCCTGCTTACCCCGTGGATGGCTGTTCAGATAATTGTTCTGTTGCCATTAACACAAGTTCCAACATTGTTTAATTGTGGGAATATGCAGAATTGTTGCCGATCAGGGTCATTCGGGAGCCGAGCTGAATGCTGATTTCAAGGGCTGTAAAGGCAGCACAGACCCTCGCTTTTCCTCTTCACATTTGATTTTTCATGTCATTTGAAGAGCTTAAAATAGTCCCTGTCTAGGTAGGCTGAGCTTTGCAGAGGAAGATCGACTGGCAGATATCACCCCATGCAAAGCCTCCGCTGTAACCAAGCAGAGGTTTGCAGGTAACAATAAAAGGGAAAACTACTCAGTCTCAAGATAAAGGATGTTCTCCGGGCTGTGGGTGTTCAAACAGAACACAACAACATTTCTATTCAGCACTCCTTAATTCTCAGTTAAAAGAGATGCCGGATAATTGTAGCTTAATCCTGCTTGAAATGACAATTTTCATTTCAACCCCGAGTTTTATCGGAGAAATGTTTTCACTTGCTGAGCTGCTCTTCTTCAACATTTGGTTTGCTAAAATCAGCCAGCAACAATAACAAAAAAAAAAATAAAAACCTCTCAACTGCTGTAAAATGCATCTGGAATCTGACAAACAGGCTGGGGGTTGAGTCAAGAAGAAATCAGCAGCTTCCACCAGGTTTTTGTTTGCTCGAGGGTTTTGGCGGGAGGTGGCAGGTTTAATACAACAATTCCAAGCTGCTGTTTGCAGGGATTGCTTTTCCAACATGCAAGTCAACACCGTCCCCCGAGATCTGGACCAAAGACAAAATAAATCTACTTTCATTTAAATTTTCAGCAGGATAACACTGCCTTCCCCTGCCTGTTTCCCCTGTGAACGCATGGGCTGGCTCCACCTGAAGGGAACCACTCCTCAATACAGCACAGTCACATTCTCCTTTCATTTATCTTCTCCTGGGTTTGAGTTTCTCACCTAAACTCCTGGAGAGGCCCTTTTTGCTGTGGAGTAGTATCCCAAACAGAACCAGGAAGGTGCTGTCATCTCCTGGATTCGTCTCAAGGGCGTGTAGAGTTACCATGAGGTGAAATGAAAACTCTTTTGGGGCAGAGTCCAGAAAATCTGTATCTCATTTCCCAGGCTTGATCTGCCAACCTAAACTAGGGCAAGCATCAGATTGGAAATGTCTAATGCCACCATTGTGGAAATAAACTGGATTGGATATTAGGAAAAATTCCTTCATGTGAAGGGTGGTCAGGCACTGGAAAGGGCTGCCCAGGGCAGTGGTGGAGTTGCTGTCTCTGGAGGGAAGGATTTAAAAGCCATGTGGAACTTGGGGATGTGACTTAGTGGTGGCCTTGGCAGTGCTGGGGGAATGGCTGGATTTCATGGGCATGGAGTTTTTTTCCAAGCTAAATGATTGTCTAGCTCCAGCCTGGCTCACATGGCATTTTTTTAGTTGGTGAAGGGTTTGCTCCATGAAATTCCCAGAGGTTTTTCCCTGCTGGGAAAATCCAGTTGGGGTTAGGGCCAAACCCGTGTGCTTACAACTGAGTCTGGCCATGTTGGGAAGTTTGCATCTGGGTCCAGCATCTCTTTTAAGGTTTGGAGGAAGGAAAGAAGGAGGTGCCTGTCCCTGAGGAGGCTGTATTTGTGTGGCCCAGCTGTGTCAGTGCTCTGCCATGGGGGGACTGGCCTTGTCCCCTTGTGAGCGGTTCAGGACCACACTTCTTCCCAGGCTTCCACACCCTGAAGCCCTCAGGGAAAACGCTGCTTCATTCCTCCTGAAAATGCAGATTACCATCTTCTGAGCATAAAAAGCCTGCTTTGCAGGCTGCCACTTCCCTGGAATTGCCTCTCCTCCCTCCGTGCTGCACAAGAACATCAGCAGCTCTTTAATTGTTCACCTCCCGTGCCACCACATCTCTGTGGAGATGAAGGGCTTTAGAAGGAGCTGTCCGCCCCGAATAACCCTTCCTGCAGAGGAAGCCTGGTGCAGCACAGCCCCAAATCCCTGATCCTGGCAGACTGAGCTCCCTTCTGTGCTCTTAGCCGACCTTTTGGAGTTCTGTGGCAGGGCTGTGGGAGGACCAGGAGTGCTCCATGCTGCGGAGCGGCAGCAGCGGGGCCAGCACGGCCCCGGGCTCCGATCAATGCTCATTCCCGGCTCTCCCCGCAGTCACTGGCCCATGGCTGTGCAATGATTTGGAGGCTGTAATTGGCTGAATGCTTGGCTTACCCCTTCACTATCACTAAATGGCACAACAGCAGCTGCTTTCCAGAAAAAACACTCCGCACACACGGAAAACTCTGCTGGAGTTGTCGCCGTGCTCGTGCGCTGCTCACGAGGTTGTTCCCTGTCTACACGGAGGCTTGGAGCTGCACCTTGGGGCATCCCATTGTCCATTCTGACTCCAGTGGGACGTGGTGAAAGGGGAGAGGCACCAGAGAGAAGAAACTCCACCTCCCTGAAAGGTCCTTGGGATATGTTGGTGCTTCACCAGCAGAAGCATTGTGTGATGGGAGGGAGCTTGGCACCTTCATGCTCAGCTGGGGTATCTTCCACATTTGTGCCCAGTAGCTGAGCTGGGACAAGCCAAAGGACAAGAGGAAACAGCCTCAAGTTGTGCCTAAAGGGGAGATTTAGGCTGGATGTTGGGAAAATTTCCCAAAATTGGAAGTTGTTGAGCCCTGGCACAGCTGCCCAAGGCAGCGGTGGAGTCCCCATCCCTGGAGGGATTTAAAAGCCGTGTGGATGTGGCACTTGGGGACACGGTTTAATGGTGGCCTTGGCAGTGCTGGGACATAAATCTGACTTAACCTTAAAGGGCTTTTCCAACCTAAAGGATTCTGTGATTCTGTGGCTGCCACTGTGCCAGGAGACAGTGTCACCATGGGGCTGCCAGTCAAGTTGGAGGCTGCAGCAGCAGCTCGTGCTGGTCTTGGAATTCCAAGTGCTGGTAAAAAATAGCAGGCCCTGGCTGGGGGAGGAGGGAATCTGTCAGCTCCTGCCATAGGAGAGGGTAAATAAGCCGAAACCCCAATGGATTGGGGAGTGCTGATTGGGTTTATCTGCACGAGGAAGGCAGGAACTTATTTCACAGTGCTAAGTGATACAGGTAATATTTCCAAAACAAAATCTCCCGTTTGAAATCCAATTAGGGTTGCTAAGAGACAACATAGTTAACCAGCCAATATTTGCTAAATTCAGACTTTTCCAAGCAAGGAAACAGCTTCGCCAAATTGCACTAACAATACGTAAATACATTCATATTAAACCAAACAACTGCAATCCTGTTAACACCAGCTGTGAGGATTTTCCTTGTTATCTGGGGGATTTCAGGAGCTGCTGTAGTGCTTCCTGCTTCCCTGGCTGGGGGGTCTGTCCAGAAATCACAGTGTTGGTGGGATGAGGAAGGAATCTGTGTGTTTACTTTATTGATGAGCATACATCTTAGGTTGTGCGTGAGTGGAGGGTCTGAAAAGTAATTTGGGTGAAAAATAGTTGCTGGAGAATGCTCTTTAATTGTCAACTGCTCCAGTATAACTGATTTCCCCCCAAAAGTTCCTGCAAGTTTTGCTAAAGCAGGTTGTTTTTCACGCCTGTTCTCGGCAGACAGAATCATTGATCTCCAAATTCTCTGTTTGGCTCTGCTCGGAGCAGCTCCCTGAGCCTCCTCGCCAAGGAGCTTCAAGGACTGTCCTCCCTGCCCATCCCCCTGCAGCACCAGGCGTTCCAGGCTTGCCTGGGGCATCTGCACATGGCAGCAGGAGGTTCCCCAGTGGGACCAGTGCCCTTGCTCCACAGCACCATGGGTGAAGCTGCAGCATTGAGCCCCAAGCCACCACCTGAGACTCGGTGTCCCTGTGGCTGTGTTGGCACAAGGCACAAGCCTGGGCTGAGCACCTGGGGTTCCATTTGGGCTCCAATTTTACATTTCAATCGCTTTGTGCTCTTCCCTGTTTGGCAGGTTGGCCCAAAGGTGTAGGTAGGGCTCCTCAAAGTCTCTTCTCAGTTTTTGTCGTGATGAAAAGTCAGATTTCTCCAGAGCTGATCTGGAGCAGAGACCCATCTACAGGGAGGAGCCTTTCTTATCTCCTCCAGAGGGTTTAGGGCTTCAGCTCTGGTCTCTTCTCAGTGCTGGGGGAAAATTCTGCCCCAAGGGCTGCACCACTGCTCCGCACCCTTTTAGGTGACTCAGCCAGGTGTCCAGTGGAACCATTCCACATCCCATTCCCATGAAAGGGAAATGCTGAGTGTGATGGGCAGCTCAGCTCTCCCAGCACTGCTGCAGGGAGAGGAGGGTTTTCCTGGGATAAGCTTTCCATGCATGGCTCATGTGGATACTTCAATGCCTGCCTGAGCCACACTTACAGCAGTCAAAGATCCTTGTCCAAGCTCTCCTTGCTCCCTGCTTGTCTCTTTTCTGGCTGCTGCTTTGCCCTGGCTCCATAGACTCACAATCCTTGTGCCTTCCTGAGTCTCCCCTGGCTCCCCACAGGAGTGGGAACCCAAGGCAGTGGCCTTTGGCTGATGTGGAGGGCATGATAATGTGCCTGCTCCTTCAGTTCCGTGAATGTTCATCCCAGCAAATTGCTCTGTCTCTGCTCAAGGATCCTTGTAAATATATGGACTAGAAGTGGCAGGAGCTGCAGACTACCAGGGGTTTTTTTTCTCCCAAGAAAAGATTAGATTTCAAAACTTCCTCTTTTGTATTGAAGGAGAGCAGAAAATCTTTCTTACATCAACCTGTCTGGAAGTCGAGGTCCAACTCTCTTACCAGTTTCCTCCTGATTTGTGCAGTGCTGTGTGTTTGTTCTCTCCAGCAGCTTCCCAGCTGGAGGCAGGGCTTCTTAATTCTCTTTTGGAAAGCAATTTCCAGCTCTAGCACTAACCCACTGGAAAATGACCCCTTGGATAAGCAGAGCCCCGGGCTGAGCTGCACCTCCAAGGGGAGGCCCCTGGTTTGGTTTGTCCCACTGCAGTGATTTCTCCGTGGTGCTGAGCAGAGCAGGGACTGCCTGCCCAAGCTTTATTCCCAGGAAAAGGGCTAGGGAAAGATGGGAACAGGTGCTTAAATGTATGGGGAGAAACTGCTGAAAAATACCTCAATTTCCAGCTCTCTCCCAGCATCCCTTTGATGGGGAGTGTTGGGAAGAGAACCCCAGCTTCATGGCAGGAGGGAAGCATTATAAAAATCATGGAATGGTTTGGGCTGGAAGGCAAAGTCTTGTTCTACCCACCTGCCCCAGGCAGGGACACCTTCCAGGTTGTTCCAAGCCCTGTCCAGCCTGGCCTTGGCCACTTCCAGGGAGGTGGCAGCCACAGCTTCTCTGGGTGGAAGAGAAGACATTGCTCCTGATCCAAGTAGGTCCTCTGAAGTTTTCCAGTCACTTTGGGAAGCTGGGCAGACAAGCCACTGGAATGGCTCTGAGCCAGGGACTCCAGGCCAACCAGGGATACTCCATCTTCTCTAGCTCATTCCTGTAGCCAGAGGCTGCTTCTCAGAATATGAAACCTCTGCCCTTGGACTACTTATGGGTTATATAAGATTCTACTTCTAGGAACTACTGTCATGGCTCTGTAAACTTCCAGAAGCTGAACTGGCTCCTGGAAACTTCTCTGGTGGCAAACTCACTGTCCCCATCCCACTGGCTCCACCCTTCAGTGAATTAATCCATTTCCATGCCAGGGAATGGGAATGGGTGGAGCATCCCTGAGTGTGCCCAGCCCTCCTCTGTGTGATGGAGGGTCTGCGTCCCAGCTCATCCCTGGGACAGGCAGTGCCTGGGTGGCAGCTGTGACACTCCTGGAGCCGGGACCCCAGGGATGGAGCAGCAGGCTCTGGCCCGGGTCAGCAGCACTCCAGAGCTCCGAGCCAGCCAGCAGAGCCTGGATGTGATGGAAGTAATGAACGGCGTGGCTCCAAATTAAAATCAGCTAATGCAGAGGGCAGGGACCTCAGCTGTCACTCTGCCGCGTCTCCGCAGAGCTGCTCGGACTCTGCTGAGCTCACAACTCTGGGCTCTGTGACCCTGGGGGCCGGGGCTGCTGTGCCATTCTAATGATGCTCCCGAGGGGAGCAGGGTGAAGGGCTCGAGGGCAGCCACCTTTATTTAATGCGCCATGGCAGTGCATAACTAACGCTCTTCATCTCCCCGCATTTTGCTGAGAGGTGGCAGTTCCAGCACGGGGCTGATGAAGTCTGTCCCGATCTTCCCAATTACAATGCTTAACTTTTGTCTCCTTCCTGACTCTTACTCGTTGCTACTTCCGTTTGGAGGTGACTGTTTTGTCCTTAAACAAGAGACTAAGCTATGAGACCTTGCTAATCCTGGTTCTTTCCTCCTCCTTGACAAGGGCGAGGAGATGTCTCCCACCCCAGAGGTATCCTGCCCCTCCACATATCCACCTCCTCAAAAGGAGATTTTCATTATGGCAGTGGGAACACAAATAGAAACTTCCTTTTGCTTCCCTTGAAGGTCTTCTCCAAGCAGAGCAGGAAAGTGAGGCAGGAGGCCACTCTTAGGTCCAGGTCACCTTTCAGAGCTGCAGCTTTGATTTGAAAATGGACTTGGAAAGCTGGGGAAGGAGTATTTGTCAGGAGAGTGCTTTGGAGGAGGAGAGCTTTGTGTCTTGGAAGCTGTAAAAACACTTCTGGGAGCTTTGTCTCCCTCCTAAAGTGGTTTTGTGCCTAATTGAGGATTCAGTGAAGGCTCTTGCAGGTTGAGAAGAAAACAGCTTTACCCAACTGCGTGTGCAGAAGGGTGACCGGGGTGGGAAGAAATCCACTCAGGACCCCAAGTGAAAAAACTGCTGGGTTGTGACCCCAGGTGTTTTCCTCCTCAGGAATGCCTGCCATGGTGCTGTGTCCCCTCCAAAGAGAAAAGAGCTAATTGTTCTTGCTCTTTGTTCAGATGCCAGTAACCCCTGTCAGGTTCTCCAGGCAGTCCCTGGTGGGGAACTTGCTGGCCCCCCTGGGCTCACTGGGCACCTTTTCCCTTCCAGAGTGGAGTAAGGGTGCAGCAAAGATGCACCTCTTGGCACAGAGAAGGAGGAAGGCCTCAGCTCCACTTCCTGCATTTCCTACATGCATTTCCCATTGCATGTGGCATGGGGACAATGCTGAGGGTGGAATCACTGCAGGGCTGGGGTGGGACTTGCTGGGGGAGCTGTGGGGTGGAGGGCAGAGCTCCTGCCCCAGCTCAAAATGGGGATCCACTCAATGCCAACAGGAGGGCAGGTGCTGTGGTGCCAAAATGATTGGCTCCTAAGGAATGCAGAGCTCAGGAATGCTGTCCTGACAGCCCTTCCAGCCCTTCCCGCAGCCCAGCAGCCCTTGCAGGGCTCAGCTGTCCCTGTCCCTCGCTGTCCCTCTGGGCTTCAACCTCCCCTTGCCGCATCTTTCTGAGACAGGAGGGGAATTGGAGCTCAGGGACCTGGCAAGTGGCACCTCGGAGGCCTCGGCATCAATCGATCCGTCAGGAACCCGAGCACAGGGCATCTGCTGACTGGGGGAAACAGCCCGGTGATAAATGGGATCAGAAAAACCGCGGGATATTGGCACTTGGGGATGCAGGAGAGCAGGGACTGTGCTCAGGGAGAAGGGGCATAATAAATGGCTCCTTCTCATAGGGCTGGGAATGCTGCCTCTGCAGAACGTGCTGTGCAGGTTGCACAGGGAAATGGGAAGTGTCTCTGGACCCTGGCCTGAGGTTTGGGGCCTCTGTGACCTCTGCCTGGGCTCTGCAGGACACCCACACCTGGTGCCACTTCCAGGGGTCCTGCTGGTCAATGGGGCTGGTTCCTGCAGAGGACAAGGGGGAGACTGACATGACTGATAAGGGAAATCTCAGGGAATAGAGCTGTCAAATGATTGCTCCCCCTTGCCTGGAGGAAGAGGGGAGGTAAAAGGCTTCTGAAACCACTTTCTTCTATAGAAGCATAGAATATGCTGAGCTGGAAGGGACCCACAGGGATCATCAGTCCAGCTCCGGGCCCTGCACAAACACCCCTACAATCCCACCCTGTGCATCCCTGAGAGTGTCCAAAGGCTCCTGGAGCTCTGGCAGCCTTGGGGCTGTGCTCATTCCCTGAAGAGCCTGCTCAGTGCCCCAGCACCCTCTGGGGGAAGAACCTTTTCCCAAAATCCAACCTAAACTCCCCTGACATGGCCCCAGCAGTTCCCTGGTCCTCCTCTGTGCTCTTTGCCCCAGAGGACCTGCAGCACTGCAGGACCCAGTGAGGGACCTTGCTAGAGATCAGGGCCAGGCTCAGGCTTCTCCTCCAAGAAGGGAGAGCTGAGGGGGAGGATTGAGTCATGGACCAGCACCTAAGCTGCTTCCCAAGTCCTTAAAGCACAGCTTAAGGCAGTGAAGCGATCCCAGCAGCACAAGGAGGAATCACTGACAAACAGGGAGGCTGACGGGGGATCCCGGAGCTGGGGGAATGGCAAGGGGAGCACCTGGAGCCAGGTGAGCTCCATTTGCTGCTGCCTGGAAAAGAGGGAGGGAATGTGGGTAGATGGAGAAGTCAGAAAGGATTCATGCATGTCCTGCTGTGGGGGTGAGCCACGCAGGCGTTGCTGCTTCCACACGGTGATCCAGAGGAGCCGAGGATGGGATGTTCATCTGGAGACTCAATGGAGCTTAAATACCTCCTGCACACGCAGGAACGCTCAGCATCTGCCACTCTCTGCCAGGAAGGGATTTCCATGCCAGGTCCTGCTCCTCTGGAGACTGTGTCATTCCCTTCCAGTGTGGGAGAGGGCAGGGAAAGAGCTGCTGTAGGGGCTCGTGTGCCACTGGGATGTGCTTTCAGAGGAGGATGGAGACAAATGGCATCACTAACAGCTTGTGTGACAGAGCAGCCAGAAAACCCAGGAACAGCTGGTGCTGCAGAACGCCTTTGGAAGGCCTGGATCTATGGAGCTGTGTGGAAATAAACTACCAAGCTGTCAACAGTTCTGCCACCCTTCCCAAAGCACGGGAGAGGAGGAAATGGGTTCAACTCCTGCTCCTCCCAGAGATGGGAAATGGATTCTGAACTGGGGCTGGGGATGGCGGGCTCCTGCAGCACTGATCACTTGGAACATCTCAATTGTCACAGCTGGTTTGAGAGAAAATCTGGGACTGCAGGAATACAGAGAACACCGAGACCATGTTGGAACCATGAAATGGCTGGGGAGATCTGAAGGGAACAGCACAGCATTTGAATGTGTAACTCTATCCGGAAGAGTTGATTAAAATGTCACAAACTCCTAGGAAAAACCAGGCTTTTCTGCTGGCCCCTAATGCTAGGAAGTGATTTGGGAAGGTGGGGCTTGCAAAGAGGCATCTCCTGGAGAAACTCAGTGAGTAACTGGGTCATGACCCGGCTGGAACGAGACTCCAAGGAGCAGTAACTGTGTCCCTGAGAAGCAGAGGGCTGGGGGGAGCAGTCAGGCTGGCTCCTGGCTGTCCCCACACACTCAGAACATGTGCTCAGACCTCTCCCCATCTCCTGGGACCACCCAAACCCCATTGCTGAGCTCCAACAAGCCTTTCCTGCAGCACTTCTGCAACTGTGCACAGGCTTTGTGCATTTTCTGGGCCTTCCCACCAGCTTGGACTAACTTGGGACTGCATCCAGAGAGCAAATTCCTCCCCTGGCTGCTCAGCATGTGAGTTGAGGGTCAGGAAACTTGGTTGCAGCTTGAGGTTTGTGGTATAAAACTCTCTCTGGCGAAGGTTCAAAGCAAAGGTCATTAGGATGCAAGACACCTTCCGCTGGAGAATGAGTTTGCTAATTAAAAATGCATTAATAAATCCTACATTTCAGGCACAGACACGGTGAAGGAGTTATTAAGCAGAGTGAGGAGGCAGGACCAGACGAGTCCAAGTCCTGAGCCCTTGGCACAGGCGGTCCCTGCAGGAAGTCACTGAGGTGGGCTGTGCTGGCGGATGGGAAGGGAGGAGATCACTCATGGGAGGAGCTCTGCTTGTCCCCAGCCCTGTGAGCAGCCATGGCTATGGATGAGGGCTGGGAAACGGCCTGATGTGCCCGCAGCTGGAACCTGTGACCCGTCACCCTTGCCGGTGCCAGAATGACCAACCAGCCCCCAGTAACTGTGGGATCCCTCCAAAGGCTGGAGGTGGAGCTGCTCAGAGGTTCTCCTCAGCACAGCATCGCCTTCTGCGTGGTTCCAAACCGTGTTCCTCCTCCCCCTGTGTGGATTTTGGCATCCCAGCCTGGCCTGGTCCCTGGAAGGCCTCGCACAGCGGGCAGCCGGGGGAGCCCACGGCGGGTTGAGCGCTGTCTCCTGGGTTAATGATGTCCCAGATGATGCCAGCAGAACATTATTTACTGAGGACATGGAGCAGGCAATCGCTCTCCAGGAGCAGGTGATAAATCTTGTCATATCCCAGCGATCCCATCACTGTTCCTCAGAGCGGGAGCAGCGCAGGGCTGGGCCTGCTCCAGGGGCACAAGGATGGATTTTGCTGTCCTTAAAGCAGAAGGACACGGTGGCAAACCAAACACTGGGTTTCGCTGGATCCTTTCAGGAACAAACCATAGGGAGGATGACCATGGGGTGCTGGTGTCATCAGTGGGGGCTTCAGCCAGACCAGCTGAGTGGTCACCGCCTGGAGGCATGGACAGACTTCCAAGGAAAGACTCAGTCCCACAAGGACACAGTTCCTCAGCTCATAGCCACCTTTTCTGCCTGCATTGGTAGCTCTTCTCCTTGAAAATCTGCAGGCTCTGGCTGGTCAGGAGACTCCCTCAATCTCTTGCCCACTCCCAGTGACCTGGGTGCTCTTTGCATCCATGAGTTACCAGCCAGTCTCTCCTCAGTGCAAGAGTTGTTCCAAAAAGGCATTTGTCAGGTTCTGTTGCTACCAGAGAGGTTTGCCAGCAATTAACGTTTTCCATTAAAATCGCCACATGGCAGGAGCAGAGAGGGACTTATTTATGGCAGTGGGCTGCCCTCCACCCTCTGCTCTGCGTGGAGCACTGCTGGAGAGCTACATGGAATCATTAGGGTTGGAAAAGCCCTCCAAGCTCATGAGTCCATCCGCTAACCCAAGCCCGCCTCTAACCCACACCCCCAAGCATCACATCTCTGCAGATGAGAGGGGATTATTCCAGTGCTGGAATGTCACAGAGGGATGCACTGAGGCTCCTTGAACTTAGTGACAGGAGCATTCATAGAGCAGAGGCCAAGGATAAGGGGAAGTACAGGCTCCATGGTCCAAAATTGTGCCAAAAAGTCACAACTGTTGTTCTGTTCTCTTTGAAAATGTTGAAACTCTTCCCTCACCTTCATCTTTTGCAGGAAGATGTGACCTTGCCCTTCTTGGGAAGAGTCTTCTTGGCTGGTCAGGGAAGATATGTTCCTGTCTTGTCAACCTCCTCAAGCACTTCAGAGTGGGAATGGCCATCGATAAATGGATTTTTCTTGGCTCTCACCCTGCCCGGTTTAATTCTTGGGTAATTTACTGTGCCATTTCCTGACGTGCTGCTAAAATGTACAGCAGGGAGCTGGCAAGAGAGGAGCCAGAGCTCGTCTGAGGAGATGGGGGTCAGGTCCTGGTGGAGGAGGG
This sequence comes from Dicaeum eximium, assembly GCA_013396995.1. Taxonomy (NCBI): domain Eukaryota; kingdom Metazoa; phylum Chordata; class Aves; order Passeriformes; family Dicaeidae; genus Dicaeum; species Dicaeum eximium. Next base: position 327,882 of record VWZP01003703.1, read on the forward strand.
GATGTCCCACAGTGTCACCGAGTGACACCGACGTGGTGTCCAAGCTTCTCTGCTGTTAATTGAATTGAAGAAGACAAATGGCCGTTAGCTCCATCTCCAAAGGACAATAACTGCACTGATAATGAAGCTGAACTCCCTAATCCTGGTCCCAGGGAGCTGTGAAGTTATGTAATTGATGGAATATCGTTAAGAAAGGGGAAAATGTCCAAATACAGGCGGGGGGAGAGGGGGGAAGTTTACAGAATTTGCTGAGATCTGATGCTTATAGCTTCAGAGCCAGCTTTTCTGAGGCATGGAGACCTTTGAGTCACATTTTTCATCCTCCTTCCCTGGTTTTTTTTGGTTTTTTTAAGGCAAAATTACATTCCAGGCAATGATTGCAGTGACATTACATTCAAGTGATCAAAAACTGTTTTGCTGCACCAATGTCAGCTGTTAAAGGGACAAGTGCCTGTGATGAATGTTTGATATCTGCCCATCTTCCCGGAGATGTCTCCCAGGAGGAAGGCAGGACACAGTCAGATCAGCTCAGCGTTCCCCTGGCATTTCCATGGCCTCTGGAGCCGCATTTCTCAAAGAGCTCCGGGCCAGCTTTGCAGGGGTTTCACACCTGATGCTGCTTTGATAAGCAGCCTTTGGCTGTGGGACAGAGGCGCTTTCCTGAGAGAAAGCACCAATTTGTCATCACTGAACCTTTCTGCAGGTGCTGAACAGCCTCGGTAGGGGAAAAAGGCTCTCTGTGATCCAGGCTGGAGCTAGAGCTCCAACAAACCATGCACATCCCATGCACTGCCCTTCGGCCACCAGTCCCAAATCCCCCCAGACCAAGGGGGGGGGAACCAGGGGCATCTGGGAGCTGCAGGATGTTGATAAATGGACACAGAATGGTGATAAATTGAGACACATTGATAAATTGCTGGGCGTTGATGCCATGAATTCCATTCACAGAACAAAGCCATGAATTCCATTCACAGAATAATGTCATAGAATCCCTGGGTGGTTTGGGGTAAAAGGGGATTTTAATGTCACCTCGTTCCAACCCCTGCCATGGGCAGGGACACCTTCCACTAGGCCAGGTTGCTCCAAGCCCCGTCCAGCCTGGCCTGGAACACTTCCACACTTCCACATTCCCTCTGCTCATCCACCACACAGTGTGGGTCCTTGGGAGCATCTTCTGGAGCTCAGAGCTGCAGCAGGCAGCACAGGTTGGTCCAAGGAAAAGCCTTCCTCCTCCTGCTGAGGAAGCAGGTAAATCTGCTTCCCTGGAAGCAGGACCATGGCTGCTATTCCAGAAACCTTGTGCAGTTTTCCATAACAATCCCAGCCTCATAACTGCTTGCTCTCCTCTAACACCACCTAAGTGATTTCCCCCTAGGCAGTAAGGTTAAGTCATAGGAAACAATTTCTATTTTTAATAACATTTTTGCTAAATATCCTGTCCCTGACTTTCCCCAGAGGCTCTGAATCCATCTGCAATAAGGGGGCTTTCAAAGGGCTTTAATAATAAATATAATACCACCATTCTTTTATGCTTGTAACTATTCATGCTTGACTGAATCCCCTGATCTTTTTATGGGGCTGTTGAAATATATTGTGTAAGTCAAGGGCAGGCCTGGTTTTAAGCTTCTTCTGCTCCCCTGCTTTAATTCCCTTTATCTCCAGGTAACAGTCCAGATAATGCTCTCCTGGTGTTCCATGTTATCCAGGCACAGTAGGAACCACGTCCATATTCAACCCTGCTGTCCCCAGGGTGGGGAGAACCCTGTTTTCCAAGAAAAATGCAGAATTCTCCTGAGTATCTTCTCAGCCCAGTCCCATTTGTGTCTTGCTAATGCTCCCTCCCCATTCCTTTTATTTACTCCCAGATACCACACTTCTTAGAGATCCTTTTCCTCTCCAACACTGCTTTGGAGACCCCTCAGGAAGCAAAACTCCCCTCTCCAAAGGTTCCAGGGATGAGTTGCCCTCACCTGGGACCCCCACACACCCATCCATCCCCCACCCACCGCCCCAGCAGCTCCACTGAACCGTGTCTGAGCTCTGCTCAAGGAGTTCCTGTGTCCTCCTCTCCCACCTGCTCTTCCAGGACCTCTGTAGCGCCTTTCCTTGGGCATTTTTTCCCCTCTGAGCTGTTGGTTTCTCTCTCTCTCTGACCCCTTTCACCTCGGAGCTTTCTCCTGCTGCCCATCCAGGCTTGTGCTGTGCCCTGGCCGTGTCTTTGCTCAGCTTTTCCTCGTGTCTGCGTGTTCAGAGCCAGGGAAGCCCTTGGCTGGGCAGCAGAGCAGAGGGAATTTGCCCCTGAGCATGACAGGCAGAATGATGGGAACTTCTGAACTAATTTGCTGTAAACAATGATCCATAATAGGTCACTTGTCTCTTCAGCAACTCAGCAATTAAATCCATCAATTGACTGCTGGCAATTAGCAGAGGAGGGGCCAGAGGGCCTTTCCAGTGACTTCCATCCCACTGCTTCGGGGTTTTTTGGTCTTTGGGCTGAGCTGTTTGAGCCCAGGATTCCCTGTGCCTCAGCCAAGGGTACTGGAGAGCCCAAGGATTTGAGGTCTGAGGGCCCCCAAGTACAGAGAAGGCTCGGGGTACTCCTGATGGAGAATATTCCTGCAGAAAGGGTGAGCCAGGGCTGACTCCCACTTTTCCCTGGAGTCTGTCTGCTGCATTAAAGCAAAGCACAGTGGGAATCTGCTTTGTCCTCCCAGGAGGGAAAAGCAGGTTTTGCTCATGCCTTTGGTTTCACGACATGGAATAAGTAGACTTTATTCCAGTAAAAGGGAAAGAAGAAACTTCTTAGGGAAAAAAAAAAAATCCCTCAGATTCCCAAAAGCTGGGACTAAGCAGCAAAAGAAGCTCTTGAATGAGGCTGCTTCTGATCCTAGGTCAGGAAGCATGAAGGAGCTCTTGGATTTCAAACTGCAGAGCAGAAACTTTGCCAAGATCAGCCTTTGCCTGCAGAGTTTGGATGGGGGCCAGCCCTGGAGTCCTGCTGCCTCCTGGCTCGGGAGGCCTCCGGGGACAGACTGGGAGGATTTCAGGAGTGGCTGGTGATAACAGAGGGTCTGAGACAGCTCAAATCAGTCACCTTGAAAATCGGGGACTTTCATGTCGTTTCCAGTTGGACCATTAAGTATCAAAGCTCATAAAACCATTCACCCTCTTCTGCTGTGGCTTCCTCATCCAGCCTCCCCCTCTCTGTCAGGATAAACTGCTCCATCCCACAAGGATTGCCTCAGGTACCCTGGATTTCAGCCACATATATTATTTTTGTCTCTCACACTATTTTGCTTGGCTTTTGAACATCCAGGATCACTCCTGTATCTGTAATTTTAACAGTGAGGACATGAAATAGGGGATTTTTCTTTCACTTGTGGGTCTCCATTTGTTGCTGGGAATTAAACCAAGCCTTGCTGGAGCAGAACAATGGGAATTCTTTGACTTCCCTGTTGAAATGTAGTGATCCCTGCACTTGTAGGAGAACACTTCTGCAGCATCAACAGAAAAATTCCCTAGTATCCCTTCCCTATCCCAGTTAATTATTTGGTGCTGCTGTTTCTATGCACCCCAGAAGGGTCGTTTTGCTGCAGGCATTATTTTAGGAGAAAAGTAGATGCTATTAAGTTTAACAAACAATATTTTAAGGGATCAATCCACCCAATTCTGGCGCTCCATAGAAATCCTAGGTGGTGCCAGCATGAGAGGAGCTGCCAGGAATTAAGCAGAGAAGCACAAAATTACCTTTATTATTGAAAATCTTATTTTTGGGGTAGTAGAAGTGTTTGCCATCAGTGCTGGACTGGTTTAAGGTCCTGTCTTTTCCCAAATGCCCTACCAAAATCAGCTTTACTGAAAAATCGATGAAATTTGAGAAATTTTAGGAATGGAAAGTGCTGTGATTTTTAATGGGGAAAACACTTTGGAGGTGCCTTGAATTTTTGATGGGAAACAAAGGCTCAGTTTTTTGAGGGGTGCAGTTGGAATGTCACATAGCCCTGGATTGGTGCAGGGCAGGCCTGAGCTTCCATCAGGACAGGAATTCAGCTCCTGGGCACTTCCAGCACTGTTCCAGGTGCAGGGTAGGATGAGTGTGGGAATAACCACTTCCCCCCAGGAGCTCCTCTTCATCCTGGCTCTCCAGACACACTCCCAAAGGAGATGTAGGGGATATGGGATGTTTCTTCCAAGGCTGGCAAGGAATCCCAATACCTGGATGGAGCTGGGGAAGAGAGATGGAGAGAGCAGAAATCAGACACTGACATTGGCTCGTGATGAGAGAGATAAAGACATAAGCTTGGAGCAATCCCATTGCCCACAGGGGGAAAAAAATGGATTTTTGGCAGTTCTTGCTCCATCCCATAAGAGAAACAGGTCTGTTTCCAAAGGAAAAAGGCAAGTGGGGAACGAGCTCCCACTGTGTGGAAATTGGGCTGAGCAGAGGAGGTATCACAGCAGTGCCGTATGAAGCTGTCTGGAATGTGGTCATTAAAGGTGACTTCCCTCCCCTGGTGTCACCAGGACTGGTGGAGCAGTGGAGCAGGAAGGCCCCAGGGTTTCCTGGCAGCCCTTCAAAGCAGCAGCTCCGAGCTGTGCCCTCAGGCAGCTCTGGCAGGGGACAGGGACAGCAGATAAAGGAGCACAGGGCCCTGTCAGAGCCGCTGTGATGCTGATCTGCACATCCTGCCTGGGATGAGGGCACTGCAGGGAGCTGGGGGTGCAGGCAGCTGATCCTGGATCCTTCTGCTGCTCCCTGGCCTGGCTGGAGCAGCTCCTGCCCTGGCCCTGCCTCCTGGGTGTCCCTAACACCCCCTGTCCCCATCAGAAGCTGCTGCTGCTGCTGCTTTAGTCCTGCTGGCACCACCGTGGTCCTGAGCTCACTCCTGTCAGGAGACTGGGAACCACGAAATCCCAGACTGCTTTGGGTTGGGAGGGACCTTAAAGGTCATCTTTCCATGGGCAGGGACACCTCCCACTGTCCCAGGCTGCTCCAAGCCCTCTCCAACCTGGCCTTGGACACTTCCAGGGATCCAGGGGCAGCCACAGCTTCTCTGAGCACCCTGTGCCAGGGTCTCATCAGCCTCACAGGGAAGGATTTCTTCCCAATATCCCATCTGACCCTGCTCTCTATCAGTGTGCAGCCATTCCCTGTGTCCTGTCCCTCCATCCCTTGCCCAAAGTCCCTCTCCAGCTCTCCTGGAGCCCCTTTAGGCCCTGCAAGGGGCTCTGAGATCTTCCTGAGGCCATCTCCAGGCTGAGCACCCTCAGCTCTCCCAGCCTGGCTCCAGAGCAAAGGAGATCCAGCCCTCAGAGCATCTTTTTGTGACTTGTTTGAGCAGACCCAAGTCCTTCTTTTTCATCATGTCCTTTCATACTCAATCACTGCTGATAATTTTTAAAATAAGAAAAAATTACCTGTACTTGTTAAGCCACACCAGAGACAAAGTGTAAAGCAGCGCGGGGTGGGGATGTCTGGGGCTGCATGTCCCCTGCTGGAACCAGGATGGTTTATCCTGGGCTCCTGGTGGCTCTGGGTTTCCAGGAGGTTGTGATTGAAGGATTTGCTCCAGGTTGTTGTGTGGTGCCCAGGCAGGCTGGATATGGGATGGGGGTTGGTCCATCCTCCCACCCTCTCATCCACATCACGTTTGTACAAGCAAAGGAGGGGATGCTTTAAAAGCAAAAGAGTAGGATCAGTGTAGGGAGGACATGTGGGAAATGCACAATTCCAACTGCACTCTTGATCCCAGACTGGATTGGGAGGCTGGCAGTAAAACAGGGGCTGAGATCACCCAGTTATACTTCAAAACCAGCTCAGGCAGCCGCTGTATCAGAGTGAGCTGCAAAACTTGAAATGCAGCAGAAGGGAAAGAAATCTACAGGTGGGGGAAAATTCTTTTCTCTAAAAAAGAAAAACAAGCCCCAAAAAAGAAGGAAAAAAAAAAAAGCAGCTGTTCTTTCTTCAGTCTATCTCTAGCCCAAGGTCTTGCCAAGGGGATGGAAAACCATTTCAAAAGGTGGAAGAAAAAGTGTTCCTTTCATCAAGGATGGTAACAGAGCAGGCTGCAAACTCAGAGCATGTGTTTTGTTTGATATTAAAGCACTTTTGGGGCGAAAGGGACTTTCCTGAGAGAATATGGAGCACTTTAATGAAGGAATGTTTGCTCCAGCAGGGAGGAGGTTCTCCCAGGGCTGCAGGATGTGGGCACTGGGACCTCCAGGAATGGGGCAGCCACAGCTTCTCTGGGCAGCCTGGGACAAGGCCTCACCACCATCCCAGGAAGGAATTTCTTCCCAATAATCCCTCTAAACTGAGCCCCTTTCAGCTCTACTTAATTTAGTGTGTGGACTTAGAAAGCATCCCCAAAATGGAACAAAAAAAAAATCCCAAAGCAAAGAAGTTGCAGCACTCAGAAATTACCTTTCTTTCTTTTTTTCCTTTATTTTTTTTCCCCAGCTCCTCTCCTTGACTTTCTGGTTTGGCTAGAGACATTTGAACTCTTGGGAGCAGCACTGTGATTTTTTCTCCTTTTTTTTCCCCTGAGGTGCTGCTTGTCCCTGCCCAGTGATGTTAGTGGATTGCTCTCCATCCTTTGGATGCAGCCTGGAAACTGTAGGAGCTCTTTGCAGGGATAATTTATTTCAAGGATAGCCCTGAACCCCAGAATGAGAAAATCTGAGCTCCAAAGTGATGGTCTGAGTAAAATTGCAGGTGCAATGCTGAGCTTGCTCTTCTCCCCACCCTCTCCACCCGGATAGATGTGCTGGGTCAATGGAATATTATCCCTTAAAAGACTCAGGCATTTCATGTGGCACCATGAAATCTTTGGGGGGAAGGAATCGGGACACTCATTAGATTTGGCTCATCCTGTCCAAAATTACTTCTTCCAGGCTAACTCCTCTGGTATTTTAGGAAATTTTACCATGGGTCCCTGCAAGGGGAGCCCATTGTGAAACAAGGCACGAGGCCTCTGCCATGGAGGATCTCTGCTCTCAACTCAAGGCAGAGGACTGCAGAATTAAAAGAAACCATTAATATTAAAGTCAAGTGTCACCTGATGCTGTGGTCCCCACTGAATTCCCATGCTCTTGGAAAAAGCAGAAAATGAGGATACTTACAGCAGCTAAAACAGGGAATGGCCGAGCTGGAGCAGGGATGAAACTGGAGAGAAAATGTCCTGGTGGTGCTGTCCCAAAGCCCATTAATCACAAGCTGTGGCTTTGGAAAGAAACAAAGACACCAAAGGCATTTTGGTAGTAACAGAACCATTGTCTCTGAAAGAGAAGCCTCTCTTTCCAGAGAGACAGGCTCACTGGTTTGGGATAAGAGAAAATCTCAAAATCTCAGCAGAGAAAATCTCAAAAAATGATTGAATGGCACTTTTCATGACTCTCAGATTTGTTCCCAAGGACTCACAGAACCATTCACATAGGAAAAGCTCTCTAAGACCATGAAATCCAACTGCTGACCAAGCACTGAGCCATGTCCCCAAGTGCCACATCCACAGGGCTGATAAATCCCTCAAGGGGTGGGGACTCCAACCCTGTGCCAGTGCCTGCCCACCCTTTCTGGGAAGAAATTCCCCCCAGTATCTAATCTAAACCTCCCCTGGCATCACTTGAGGCTGTTTGCTCCTGTCCCAAATCTCAGCCCTTCACCCCCAGCACTGCTCCCAGCCCTGTTCTGCTGGCAATGCCAAGTTCTCCTATCATCTGCCTCAGTTTCCCCACGAGCGAACTCCAAGCCACTGGTCCTAGTTTAATCAGATGGAAGCCTCAGAGGTGGCAGCCACAGTACTTTTTTGGCAGCTCTAACCTTCCCAAGTGGCTCATCCTGTGCTAATCTGCATGGAATGGAAAGGTCACTCCAACTGTGTTATTTTTAGGCACGAGGATTATGATCGCAGTGGAAATGGAAAATAACCCGGAAAGAGGAGTTGAAAACACAACACAAGTATTACCTGGATTTCGGTGAAAACAAGGAATTGCTCAAGTCCTGACAGCATCCCTCCTTCCTCCTCCAAGGATGGATTTATTTTTGCTGTAGATCTACAGGGTTGCTGATCTCCCCTGTGGGCTCAACCCAAGGAGACAGGTGCCACATCCACCCTGAGGTGCTTCTGCCTTTTGGGGACATGTTCTGAATTGGGGGTTCTGTTGAGCTTTCTGGAGGCATTTCAGTTTTATATTGAACTGACACCTTGTGTTTAGATTTCCTTGGGATAAACAATACATTTTTTTGGAGGGAGCCAGCTCTTGCCCATTTGTGTCCTGGGAGCAAGAACAATGGGATCTGTTGGAAGGGACCCACAAGGATCATCCAGTCCAGCTCCTGTCCCTGCACAGACACCCCAACAATCCCACCCTGTGCATCCCTGAGAGCATTATCCAAACACTCCTGGGGCTCTGGCAGCCTTGGGGCCGTGCCCATTCCCTGGGGTGTTCAGTGCCTCAGCACCCTCTGGAGGAAGAACTTTTTCCTAAACCCTCCTGACACAACTCCAGCTGTCTCTTGGGTCTTGTCCCTGGTCACAGAGAGCAGAGATCAGATCTGCCACTTGGGAGAAAACTGTGGATTGGGATGAGCTCTGCCCTCAGTCCTCCATTCTCCAAACTAAACAGACCAAGTGCCTTCAGCTGCTCCTTGTCTGCCCCTTCCACACCTTCCTCCATCTTTGTGTCCCTCCTTTTGGCACTCTCCAGTGGACCTTTAGGTCCTTCTCACATTGTGCCACCCAAAACTGCCTCTACTGGATGGGCAGGAATGACCCTGATGGTGCCAGTTCCAGGCTCTGGGTCCTTCCAGACCTTCCCACCCCACTCTGTGCATGGCAGAGGCACAAAGTGCTGGAGGCATGGAGACACCTGGGGCTGGAATGGGATTTGTGGGAGTTCTGGAGATGTGTTTTTGCATCTCAAGTAATTTTTGATGCCAGTTATACCATCCTGCTCCTCTCCTCTCGTGCCTCTGTGCCCAGGGAGCCTTGCACTTCCATAGATGAGTGTAAACCCTTCCCTGACTGGGAACATGTCTGGATCTGTTCCTGGACTTCCTGCAGGAGGAAACCCTGCTGCCTACTGATGTGATTAATGATGCTAAGCCCTGAATTTGAGGAACAGGTGTTGCCACGATCAGGCCTCCAAAGGAGATGCCAAAGAGCAACGAAGCAGGGAAGCCCCCAAATCCTGGAAGGGCTGGAAACAGGGAATGGTTCCTGTTGTGCTGCCCCAGGGTGTAAACCCAGAAAAACTCTGCATGAGAATGGCACAGGCCAGGAGTGGGGATTTTCCTGGTGAATGACCAGAACCCACCAGTGCCACAGCAGTTGTAGTTCCAAATTCCTCCCTGGCACAGCATTTCCTGGGAAGCTGTGCACAACCAAAGGTGTTTAGCAGAAAAACCCAGCTGTTGTGTCTGCTCCTGGATGGGAATGCTGTGAGCTGTCATCTTGGCTTTCTCTCTTTTATTATTTAAAAGACAGAGAACAAATAAGAGAAAATGAACTGCAAATAATGACTAACAGCACTTCCAGCTCAAATATTTGTTCGCATAATCATGTGGAAGCTTTGAAGTCTTGCAGAGGATTCCTGCGGTGTTCCTGATCAAGCTTTGGCCCAAAGACAGTTGGGATGCTCCTCTCCCAATGTCAGTGCTGGGCACTGAGAGCTATACTCAGGAATTCCCAGCCCCTCCTGGTCCTCGGAGAATGGGGGTGACAGAAAAGTAGTGGAAACCCAAGATGTTGTAGTGGATCTCCTGTCTGGGATCTTCCTGCAGCCCCAGGAAGTCGTGTCCCTCTTGGACATATTTCCAGCATCTCTGCTGTCAAACAGGGCTGCTTGGGTGTGTTTGTAATCTTCAAGTTTGAGATTAAACCAACATTACCCAACCTGTTCTTTCTTTTTTTTTCTTTTTTCCTTCCCGGTTTGATCCCTGGAAGCTGAACCTGATTTTCCCCCAGCCGTGCAGGATTGAGCAGAGATATTCTGGTCACTTGGCTGCACCAGCAAAACAGCACAAAATCCCTGATGTCCTTGCAGTGTCAGGTGTTTTAGAGCCTCCTGGAAGCACAGGAGCTGTAGCCCATGGTGAGGGGAGGTCTCCCAATGGAGATGTTGCAGCCGGATCCATAAACTGGTCTGAGATTTCCAGCCTTGGATTTCAGGAGACCAGAGGACCCACCCAAAGTGTGGACTTTGACCTGGTGTTTTAAGCACTGTAGAATTACAGAATATTCCCAAGCTGGACCCACAAGGATCATCAAATCCAACTCCTGACCCTCCACAGACATCCCACCAATCCCACCCTGTAGCTGAAAGCATTGTCCAAATATTCCTGTTCCAGCACGCAACATCCTCCCAGGGCTCATTCTGAACTTCCAAGAGGGCCAAGCCTGAAGCAGAAGAGTTTGTGTCCCTTCCCACTGAATATATTTAATGATTTCACTCCTTGTAATTAGGGAAGGGCAATTAAGAGTGATACAAGAAGCAAGGCAGCATTTGGCATTTCCAGAAAAACATAAACCTGCGATTTAGGCTTTAATTCCAGCAGTGGCCAGACTTTTCGTGGCCATTAAAATATCAGGAGATCCTGTCGAGTGCTGGGTGCTGGTGATTTATGATCAAATCTAACACACAGGTAGCAGGTGGCATTTCCACACTTCCTGCAGGGAATATATCCCAAAACGTCAAATTAGATTATCTGTCTCCTTCCATTGGAGAAAAACGTGTGAGAAAAGCACTGGCGGAAGAGGAGGAAGGAGGGGGAGAATGTTTGCTCTATTTTAAAATTATTATTTCAGCTTACAAGTGTTGAGGTGGCTGCAAAAATCCTGAGGTGTAAAAACCCAGAGTAACACGGAAATGTCACTTTCTCCTTGTTGGCACCATTTTCTCTCTATTTCCCAACTTTTGCCCATTGGAGAACACCATTTATAGACAATATCCTTGAAACCTGTAAAACATCAGGAAGAATTTTTTTGCTTTTTATTCACAAAATGTCATTTTGGAATGAGAAAAATCCTGATATATTATTCCAAATTAATACTTACAAAGAAAGAAATACATTGTGATGGTGATTTTTTTTTCCACTGATATTTTTTTCCTCTAAAGACATTAAGCCATTACCTGTCCTGACTTTACAGGTTCAGAAACCTCGCCTTCAGCTTTATTGCCAAATCCACTTGGAAATTGATGGGATGCAGAGTAAACCCATCTATTCCCACTCCCAAAAAGGATAAACTCTGCTAGCTAGGATCCTGATGATGATGATGATGATTGATTGATTGACTGTTATTTATTATTATCGCACTGATGCTGGTGGTTCCCTTAGGCTGGGGAAAGCTTTTACTTTTATTTCCCCCACCAGTCCTAATAAATTATTTTCATTGCTGTGGGGTCATCCCAACATAGCTGTGCTGACGTGCCACTGTCCTGGCCTTTCTCCAGCATTCCCAGGAGGCTTGTTGGTGTTTTTTTATCTTGCTTACCACCTCTGTTCCTTGGAGCAGAGGATGGTTTATCTCCTGTTTTAAAGGGCTTTGCCATATTGCAGCCCTTCCCTAAATCTCTGGTGCTGGTTAATGAGATTTGTTCTTTATTGGAGCTGAGCTGACAGATGGGCAAGGATAATGTCCTGGAGTTTGGGATAGCTGGAGTGGGGGGAATAATTCTTGTAGGACCATTTCTGCTTGGTGAGCATTTTCAGAGCATCTCTAGAAGTGCCAGCCTCTTTTCCCTCTTGTTTTCCCCTTGTAAATCCTGCCTGAAGAGGGATTTCAGCTCAAACTTTCAGCTTCCTTTGACCTGAGCAGCTTGGGTCAAACATGGGATCGAACCCGGAAAGTGAGGGGGGTTTATTGCCAAGATAAATTTAATCGAGATATTTCAGTGATAATAACCAAGTACTCTGCAAAGTGATTGTGCTTGAAAGCAGACTGGCCTCAGCTGAAGGTTTTGGTGACAAACCTGAGAAATATGGCAGGGTTTGACCACCAGGTCCCTCTCAGCTTGTTCCAGAGGTGGAACAGATCCACCCAGCTGGAAATTGCCATCAGCAAAGCAGGGCTTTCTTTGAGCTTTGCATCTCCCTTCAGGAAGGAGGGAGGTTTCCAAAGACTTCCCAAACTGGTCCAGGTGAAGCTTCCCATCTTCAGGCACTCTGTTGCACCCTGTGACACCCAGAGGTGGTTTGGCTTCCAAGTCAACTTTACCTCTGGCCACCCTGGCCCCAGAGGAGAAGTTTTCTTTAACTGCCCAGCACCATGCAGTTTAGTTTTGGTTTTGACAGCTGCCACTTGTCTGATTTAATCCAGCTCCCTGCTCTGCCATTCCTTGAGGATCATGGTGGGATGTGAGTGGTGTGTCAACTGGGACACATTCTACTTCCTAGGGACATCCCAGGAATGGCCTCATCCTGGCAAAAAGGGCTCGCCATGACCAAGTAACCAAACCATCAGGAGCTTCATGAACAGTGGGTTACACCTCAGAGGCCTGGGCATGAGTCAGGTGATCCCTCCCTTACTCCCCTTCCATCTTTCCATCTTCTCCTTTCCTCCCACCCCACGCCTCTTTACTCATGTCCTCCCTTCCATAGCTAATTCACGCTTTTGCAGGAACCTTTCATCACTGCCACTTTTCCCACTCGCCCCTGATCCGTGTGGAGGAACGAGGATGTCACTTGTTGGGGGCCAGGGAGGGGACCCTGCTGGCAGATGGGAGCAGGACTGAGCCAGGCTCATCCCTCACCACCATGACAGAGCGGGGCGGCCGCTGCCGTTTCCCGGAGGATTGGCATTCCAAGGGTGAGCCCAACCAGGTAATTGCTGGAGAGCAGGAGGCATTTTTCACCACTGACGTGGAGGAGGGGGACAGGGCTGGGCTGTGTTAATGCCACAGTGAAGGATGAATTCATCATGGGCTCTCCTTTTTTCCTTTTTTTTTTAATTCATCCTGCTTTGATCGACGCTGAATTATTCCCAAATGCCAAGCATCTGGTGAGTCTACAGCAGAAACCTTTCCAGCTGCTGAGGCGCCAGGAGGCAGCCAGGCTGCACGAAGATCCTGCTGCTCTTGTCATTGTCATCCTCATCACCGAAGTCAAAAGGTCACAAAATTTCCTCCCCCATATTCCAGGGATTGTGGTTTGGGTTGTGGTGCTGCAGCGACTTTCCCTTGTCCGAGATCCAAATGGTGCAAACAGAGGTGTGGGAAGTGAGGAGCCCATTTCCCACTTTCCAATCCCTACTTCCAGCAGGAGCAGACACCTGGGCCAGAGCTTCACTCCTGCCAGATCCCAGCCAAGAAACCTGCAGAGGCTTTGTGGTTCAGGGACCTCATGCAGGTGACAGTCCCACAGGATGGAATTGCAGTGACATCGCTCCCGGTCTGCTCCGAGGGATTTTGGTGCTCACGCTGCTCTGCCTTACTCGAGTTTGTTGTGGTTGTGATTGGATGCCACCCAGGGCTGTCACTTAGATAAAAATAACACCAAAAATGTTTACCAGGCATAGGCTTGTGGGCTTGGTGTAAACTTAGAGGGGACCCCAATGTGAGGAAAGAAAAAAAGAGAGAAATTGATCAAGGAGGGCAAAAAAAAATCATCTGTTCCCCTCTATTTTTAGTTTTAGACATTTGCAGAATCCAGCCAGTTCTGAAGCTGATTTCTAAATTTATTCTGTCCCTTTTTAGAGAACTTTCTGCGTTTTCTCCCCCTAATTTAAGTCTCTTTTCAAGTATTTTTAAAAGTGGCAGTCAAGGCCAACTTTGCCTATTGAAGTTATCTCACATTTGTCTTTAGGAAAGAGCTAATAAATCAAGGCATTATCATGGGAATTGGCAGGACTATCCAAATCTTTATACAGCAAAATTTAGTCCTAGGTTTCAGCTGGGATTTGCAAACAAATTCTAAATGCTGCCATCCTCCCCAGAATGCATCCTCTCTTGGGAAGGAGATCCTGGATGGTGTCAAGCAGGAATTAAGAGACTTTAATTCCTTGTATCCCCCTGGTCTGCCAAAAGTCATTCCCACAGCACAGAACCATTGAAAACATTGGGTTGGAAGGGACCTCAAAGATCATCTTTTTCTAGCCCTGTTCCACAGCCATTCCTCTAATTTCAGCCATTCAAAATTGAGCCTTTAGGACTAAATTCACTAAACTCAGTGGCTCCCTTGCATTCCAGAGGGAGAGTGGCACCAGCAGCTCTCTCTTCAGTCAGGATGCTCCATTTCCCCATGACCAGGTTTAGGGACATGCATCCCTTCATTATCCATTCTCCCTCCTCATGTTTTCCAAGCAATCTCCTCTGTTTTCCTTTGCTCCCTGCCCCTGCAGCTCTCAGTTTACTCTGCCTGAATCCATTCTGGCCGAGCCAGGAGGAGCTATTCCCTTCTGTCAACACTGACGGAGCAGAACCGATTCCACTCGCTCCATTCCCACTCCTGCTTCTCCCAAGATGGAAGTTATTCATTCACAGGGTAGAGAGACAACTGTATTCCTTCCTCTTCCTACTTATGGAATATTTTGACATTTTGATTCAGTCCCATCTTTAAATAAATATCTGCCTTTCTCATGGGAAGAATTCCAGGAGCTCCTACCCGGGATGCATCTTTCCAGCTGAGTTGTCTCTGTTGGGATATTGAAGAAACAGGGAAAGGTTTGGGGGCATTTTTTGGGGGTTTAGGCAGAGCCACACCATGGCAGCATTCCAGAGGTTTGCACTCCCCATACTCTGTGTTTGGTTATCTTCTAGCCAAAGACTTTCAGCATTCAGGTCAAAAAAGGAACAGCACAATTTTCCAAAGTGGGGACAGGGAGGAATTCCTGGGTTTAATGGAATACTCTGCTAGGAAGCAACAACGGGAGGATTTTTCCAGCCACGAACAAAAGCAATTCCCAGACTTGGGGAAAGAGAGTTTTTCTGGCTGTCCTTCTCAGTATTGTGGTTTTGGAGTTTGGGAATTTCTGGATATTGCTCATGAGGTGTTTGGCTTCTACAGAGCAGGAGAGGGCTCTGCTTTTTCTTCAGCCCAAGCCTTGGCATTTCCTGGATACCAGGAGGGATTTCCAAGGCCCATTTAAAGTATAGAGAGCAGGTAAGTGCCACTCTTAAAGTCCATTGTCTCATCCAGGATGTTCCACAGGTGCCAGGTGGAAACTCACTGGTGCTTCCTTCCCTCCCCATATTTCCAGGCCGGGTATCCTGCAGAGACCCAGAGCATCAACAGTGACGATTTGTGGCAGGCTGTGATTTGTTGTAAAAAAAAGCCAAATACCCTTAAATGCCTCAAAAGGCTGGAACACAGACATCCTGTGGGATGTGGCCCCGTGGCAGGTGGGGCTGTCTGCTGCTGGTGGTTACGGGCACAGGGCAGAGTCCAGGGAGGAAGTTAGGAATACCCAAAATTACGGGTCTCAAGGGACATCCAGCTCCAGGTGGCACCTGCAAAGCCGAGTGGGATGTTCCCTCCCTCTCATTGATGCACTTCTCTGCCTTGGGCCACATGGGAAGTGCTGGTGCTGCCTGGAGCCATGACAATTCCCACCTCCCCAGGAGCTCCTCGCACCTTCTCCTCACCTCATCAGCCAAGCCACGGGGGTCCTCCCCTCCCCGCAGGCCTGGGGGATGGATTCCCACTTCCCACGGGAAGGCTGGAGCTGTGCAGATGGGCTTTCATTCGGCTTTAAACCTGAGTTAGACTGGTCTCAGCAGAGCCACGGGTCTGTGCCCCACCCGGGGAGCTTCCCAGTGTTTGAAATCCTTAGGAAAATGAAATTATCAGCGGGTTTGAAGCAGGTTGTGGTCAGCAGCCCTGATGGTGCAGTGTATTTTGGATTGTCTATTAAATACCTGAACTTTAGCTAAAATTTCTGCTTTAATTATGGTGAGGTTATCACCCTTCTGTAAAGGTCTTTGAGCTTTCCCTGAAGCATCTGGCTGGGACTGGGTGGAGTTTTTCAGGCTCTTTCCAACACCCATGGGGAGCACAGAGCAGAAAACAAAATGTTTTATGCATATTGACAAACAACCCTATTAGAAATTCATCTTGGTACTTCCTAGGTGTCAGCACTCCTTATATTTAAAAGAAAAAAGACATCCTTTTGCTCATTTGAATGTTGTTTTAGCCCTGTTTTCTTGCAAATTTTTATTTAAAGAAGGTTTGGATGGGTTTGAGGGAGCACATCTGGTTTGTGGTATCCAGACTGCTGAAGGATGTTCTTGGAGCAGTTTGTAAGTGCACACACCCAAAAACAAATCTTAGGGTGGGTTAGTCCATGGCATTCCCAGCCATTCCCAGCCCACACAGCTCATGGCTGCTTGCCCAAGCTGTGCAGGAGGACACAGGGGCCAGCTCATGCCTTTTTCTCCTCTTCCCTTGCTGGAAGGAGCACATCTCCCGTGAAGAGGAAGGTCTGCAAGAGGGGATGGGCACCTCTGGAGGGGGGAGGGTGTGAGATGCACTCAACCCCCTCAACCCAACCAGCAGTGCCTTGATACAGGCTCCAAGGGGGGCCAAGAACTCCTTTAGGAAGCTCCCAAAGGGGGAGAAAGACCCAGAGAATATTGGTGCTTGAGAGCTTGGATCCCCAGTCCTGTGATTAACACAGGAACAGCGGTGGCTTTCCCAAGATTCATTTCTCAAGGAGCAAAGAGCCATGTGGGCTCAAGGAGTCTCACGCACACCCTTCCCTCTGTGTCCAGTCTGGCTACCAGCCAACCACTTTGTCCCACAGTTCTGGCAGTCTGGGTGAGCCCTCATGGACCCTGCTGGGCAGCGTGGCCAGGATCTCCCCTTGAGATGGGACATTCCTGGTTGCTCCTTGAGGCTGAGAGACCTCTCTATTAATGACAGATCTTTGGATGAGTCTAATTCCAGCTCTCTCCACTTCGCAGCAGACTGCATACCAGTGGCTCTCTCCTGGAGCTGGGATACCTCTCAAGGGTTGAGATTCCCTACCTGGACTGAGAAATCCTTCCTTACCCCAGGCAAAGAGATTCTGTACTCCCAGATCCATGGTACACTGCTCGTAGCAGGTCACTCAATACCACAGAAATCCACGCAGTTAATTTCTGTAGATCTGAACTGTTGTCCAAGTCTGCAACTCAGTTGGGCTTAGCCATGTTTTAACTCCATCAGGAGTTTAGAAAGTGAGAGGTTGTACTCTGAACCCCATGGCTCAGTGGGATGGTCTCTTTACCCTTTTGCATCTTCAGGCTCCATGTAAATAATTTCTACATCAATTTTCCCTTGTACCCATGCAGTATGTAGCAGAGCAACTTTGTCATTGCACTTTGTTTTATTTTTATAAATTCATCTTAACAGTATTTTTGCTAATGATGGCGATTCTTTGAGCAACCCTAAATCCCTCATTCATGACAGAGGGAGGGCTGGTCCTGCCCACTCCCACCCAAATAACCCAACCCAAGCCAGCAGGAAGGAACAGCTTTAATTGGAAACATCTCCAGCCCTGCTGTGCTCAGCAGTGCTATGGTCACTAATTCCGGGGGAGCTCGTGCAACAAATAACAGGTTCCTTCTGGTTTTTTTCCTTTTTAACTGGAAACTTAGGAGCAACAGGTCGGTGTTTCTCCTCACATATGCCTCCCATCGTTGCCTTTTGTTGTTTTGGCTGCAGCTTTCCTCGCAGGGCCCCGCGAGCTCACCGAGCAGCAGATGGCCTCCTCCTTGCTTCATTTCCAGCCCTCAGCTTTTCCCACACTAAACCAGACATTTTCAGGCACTACTAATCCCCTGTGCCTGTCACTGCTGGAGAAAAGCATTAATAACTCCAGTTATCCTGGAAATATCTGTCACCCACATTTGTTTTGTGTTTCCCTTTGGGTAATCATGCTCCAGATCTAATTACTGCCGAAATTTCTTTTGCTCCGATGAGCAGCATTTTGGGTTCCCTCCCCGGCTGGGTGGAAGTCTAACTCTGCTGATGGGGGGAGATCTGTGCTGATTTACACCAGCTGAGGAGCCGCTGCTCCACGTCACTGTTCCGTGTGTGGCTTGGGGTTGTGGAGATGGCGGTGATGGATGGCTTCAAAAACCTTGGGAGTTGTGCGTGCGCAGAGCAAGGAAGTCCAGGAAAAGCAGAGACAGACTTTAGTTGGGATGGGTGAATATAGGATGAGTTGCTGGTAGAGCAAAGAGAAAGGAAAAAGGGTTTTCAACCTCTCCTCTGGCAAGGAGCCAGAGCCACCAGTGTGACAGCAAGGGTTCGGTGACACAGGGCGGGGGTGTCTCCCATTGTCACACACATCAGCGAGGGTGGCATTTGGGAGCCACCTGACAAGGACAGAGCCGGAGCTGGCTGGGTTTTCCTCCTCCTCCTCGGCTGACTCACATCAGGACTGAGCTTTGGAAATGCACAGGAGAGCAGATGGCAAATCCCTGAATCCCTGAGGGAAGGCAGCGCCGGCTGCCCGGCGGCTCTCCCACCTTCCCGCAGGTTTTCATTCAGGTTTTATGGATCAGCAATGACACACGTGTGAGGAGCCAGCTCCTCCCCCACCTGCCACA
The DNA here is from genome assembly GCA_013396995.1 of Dicaeum eximium. Taxonomy (NCBI): domain Eukaryota; kingdom Metazoa; phylum Chordata; class Aves; order Passeriformes; family Dicaeidae; genus Dicaeum; species Dicaeum eximium. The sequence continues at coordinate 346,410 of VWZP01003703.1, forward strand.
AACAGGGACTGGTGGCACCATCCCATGGGAGTGTCTGGTACCCACAGCTCAGGAACTGCCAGCACTGGGGGAACTGGTCAGACTGGGAGAATGAAACCTCACACTGAACCTCTGAATAAGGGGTGGAAAGGGATCTCCTTGATGCCTCAGGTTTTAGCTTTTATATTTTCAGACTCTGTACTGCTTTCGTGTGTAACTCTGAGCTTCGTATTAGGGGATGGTGAGCTCTCTTCAGAGAGTAGGGAGGCAAAACAATTCCTCCTCTAGCTGGGGACAGGGACAATGATCCAAATTTCAGGCCCAAGAGCATAAACAATGTGGACTGAAGAGAGAAAAACAAGAAAGATGGGACTTCATAACCTAAAGCTGTAATTGGACAATTAACCCCAAGATGCAAACGGAGCAGAACTTATAAAAGTGCCAGAGCCCGTGCCCAGTGTCCATTTTGTGACCATTTTGGTTCATCTTGGGTGCAGCCCTGGCTGGGCTCTTGTGCTGCCCAAGGTGGATCTATTGAGGAAATCCCTTTAATAAATCCCTGCTTTATTCTTTAACTCTGTCTGGCCTGTGCTCTGGGTCAGCCTTCCCAAGGCATCATCCTAGCGTGGAAGTCATTGGGGCTGGGATTAGGGGAACAAGCAGGGAAGGGGGGAGCAGGGCCAGGGTGGCTCTGCCTTTATCCATACTTCACTCACACAGCTGGGACCAGGATGGGCTCAGGAGCAGACCAAACAGGACTATTGGGAATGGCTGTGGAAAAGCCCGTGGCACCAGGATAAGCACAGGTTATGGTTCACAACAGAGGGAAGTGGGGCAAGGAGCACACACATGAGCAAAAGCCCCCAGTTATCCCACAGGGAGCAGGACTGATGGCACCGTGTGACCCTCCAAGGGACTCAGGGACAGGACACCAACCCTGGCACTGGGGCTGTAGGTCTGCAACGAGCACTCCAAGCAATCTTAAATCAATGGATTTGGGATCTTCCCTAGCTTAACTTTAGCAGCTGAGGCCATGGAAGAGAATTGATGTCCTGGACAAAGCTCAACCAACCACTTCCACCTACAGAGAGGCAGAAAAAATGGGTATGTTAACCACAAGAAGAAAGAAGGAAGGATTGGGTTTTGCTTGCTTTGCTCCCCAGCAGTATCCAGGACATGAATGGAGAGAAAGGGGCTGTTTAAAAATGCAAGGAATGGGGAAACAAAGGAGAGACAAGATGTCTTCTCTTTTTTCCTTAATTAATCTTGGGAGGTGATGACAGGAGAGGATGAGGAATGGGAAGTAAATGCTCTGCTAACAGCCTTTCATAGAGATCCCTGCGTTTGACAAATGAGCTCAAAGCCACAGGCCTGGAACCTGAGCTCTGCCAGCACATCAGGGAGAATCCAGCGGCCAGAGGCTTGGAGCAAAGGCTTGGGAGAGGAAAACCACTCAGAGTCCTGCCTGCTTGGGATTTGCTCAAATATTTGCTTTGCTGGTGCCTTTGCTGCATGTCTGAGGGTTACCTCTGCTCCAGCCGCCCTCCTGTGCCCAGGAGGTGCCTTTAATTGGAATTTTAGCAGCCAGGGCCCACGGATCTGACCAAAACTTCACTGCTCCACCACTAGTGCTGGATCCAGGACCTATCTTGAACCTTCCATGTTTTTATTTTATTGGTCTGGAAAAAATTATTGATTATTTTTGTTTGTTTTTGTTTTTTTTTTTTTGTTGGTTTTTTTTTTTTGTTTTGTTTTGGGTTTTTTTGGTGGGTTTTTTTGGGTTTTTGGTTTTTTGTTGGTTTTTTTTGTTTGTTTGTTTGTTTGTTTTGTTTTTGTTTTTGTTTTTGTTTTGTTTTTTGTGCTTTTAGAGGCATAAATTCCAGCCCACGTCAGACAGGCATCCCAGGCTACATCAGAGAGGTCTCATGAGGATAAATATAGGAAAGGCTGGGAATATTAAAGGTGGACAACAGCAATTGCAACATTTTGTGGGACAAAATAAGAAGGAAAAAAATAGAAGGAAACAGAATAATGGGAATGAAATTGAACAGAATGGAAGAAAAAATAATAGAACGGAATGGAATGGAATGGAATGGAATGGAATGGAATAGAATAGAATAGAATAGAATAGAATAGAATAGAATAGAATAGAATAGAATAGAATAGAATAGAATAGAATAGAATAGAATAGAATAGAATAGAATAGAATAGAATAGAATAGAATAGAATAGAATTAGAGTTGAATAACAATAATTAAAAGGCTTTTTAAACACAATAATCCTACAACTGGAAGGGACTGTCTTTTAATTTGGTCATCGTTGTGTTTCTGGAACTTTGATTCCAAGACCTGAACAGAATTTTGGTTGGTTTTTTTTTTTTTTTGCTTGAATTCCGATTATTCCTCAGCAAATCAAGGCTGGGGCTGGCAGTGATCACCTGTGAGCAGCTGGAGACACGGAGCTGTTATTCCCCTGGGACAATCCCAGCTATAAACTTTATTGCCCTATAAAGAGGAACCTGCAACATCAGAGGCTTTTCAGGGATCAATAAAACCAACGTTAACTAAATTGTCAGCAGTCACTCTCCCCTCCCCCAGCCTGCTCTGCTCTTCTGTTCCAATTAGGCTAAACTGGGGCTCTGGATTTTGGGTGGAAGCCAAACTGTCAATTCCATAATCGGTTATGAACAATGTAAGCAATGTCTGTCTAATCTGTAAAGGGCCAACTCGTCTGAGAGGCTCCTGTAATGATGCTAAAACAGCCATTGGCTTGGGAATTATTCATGTCTGGAAAGAGGCGGGGGGAAAAATTCCCTTTTGGGAACTGTTGATCGTAAAATCCCAGAATGATTTGAGTTAGAAAAGACCTTAAATATTGTCTTGTTCCACCCCCTGCCATGGCAGGGACACCTTCCACTGTGCCAGGTTGCTCCAAGCCCATCCAAACTGGTTGTGGCAGTATAAGGGGCTTCAAAACCCACTACAACCTCTTCCCTTAGGGTAAATAGGAAGAAAATGTGGAGAGGGAAAGGGGAAAATTCGAGGTGGGACGGATTTCAGATAGTTTTCAGGTCATAGCTTGGTGCCTTGTACTCTGTAAATGGGGTGGGGGCAGAGCTGGGGCACCCAGGGGCTGCTTGGCATCGGGTGTGGATGAAGCACCTGGGATAAATCCTTCATCCCCCATGAGGAATGTGTCAGCCACTCCAAACGCTGGAATGTTCAAGTGGAGGCAGCCAGAAATTCCCTGCGGAGAAGGAACTGCTGGACACACATGGATCCAGCACAACCGGGGCATCATTTCCCAAGTGGGAAAAGAGGCTGCAGAATGCAGACATCTCCTGAGGAGTGAGAGCTCTGCTGGTGAGGGGCAGATGGAAATGGGGCAGGAAAACCTGTATTTTTCCCCCACTCACCGCGTGTGAAATTCGGGAAGGATTTCCTAAATCCTAAATCCATCATTTCCCCTGGAACACATCTCAAAGGCTGTGCCCGCTTTAGTGCCTTTCTTCATCTTCAGCAGCACAGGTAAGAATAGCAATGATAAAAAATTAAAAGCTACAATAAACATTATTGATGCCATCCCTAACGAGGCAGAGGGAGAGAAGGAAGAGGAGAGGATGCTGAGGTGATAAATACGGTGTGTCAGCCATAAATTACAGCCGTCATTAGGCTCCTACAGTGGGGCCTGACAAATTGTTTTGGGGAAGTACAAGCTGAGCTGCACCTTCCAGTCTCAGCTATTCTGAGGCTGCATCTTAAAAAAAAAAAATCAATCCGATCGATTCTGTATCAATCTGAAATACAGCTGGAATTGTGCTGGTATTGCTCCTGACCTGCTGGACTCCTTGGGAAGGATGAGGGCTGTTTGCAGTGGCACTGGGTTGGATCTGATGGAGTAAGGAAAGGGAAAAGCTGCAGGGCTTGCTGCAGGTGCCCAGCTGGGTTTGCAGGCTGTCATAACCCTGCTCACTTCACCCAGTTCCAGGATTTTTCCAGCTTTTTTTCCTAAAGGATGGGCTTTTCTATGGTTGAATGGGGATGATGCCCAGATGGGCTCTTTCAGGAGAATCTCAGCACCCAAACCTGAGGGGGTAGGAGCTGTCTCAGGTGGTGCTGTGGTGATGAAGGGGCAGCAGCTGGTCCTAGAATTCCCAGTTCTGATGGCTGGATGTTCATCTGTGACCCCTGGTCCTCCAGCCATAGTGGTACAGGATGTGCACACACCTCCTCCAGAGTTTTTTGTAATTCCAGAGGATGCCAACCCCTTCTTCCCAACGTGATCCTCGTCCCTGGCCTGTAGCTGAACTCCTGGTTAATGAGGGCTTTGATGCCCTCAGGGTGATCTCACCTCTCCCTGTGCACAGAGATCACCGTGGACCTTCAGCTTCCAGCTCTCCATGCTATCCTACCCTAGCTCTGAGTTTCATCCAGCCCCAACGCTTCCCACCCCTGCAGCTCCCAGGTGTTTTGTGTGGAACAACAACTCCTGCACAGCCAAAAGCACCCCAGGATTGCCTCCACCTCACACCTTATAGACCTCAGCTTGTAGAAAAACAGAGAAAAGGGGGAAAATCCAAGCGCTGGTGTGGTCTTTACAGAAGCCATTCATCCCAGGGCTCTTCCCAACAGGCCCCAAATGAGATTCCTGCTGTGGATGATTTGTTTTGTCCTTCTCCTGCCGGCTCAGATTAATCTCTGCTCCTGAAGTAGTGGTGTCATTTCTCGGAGACGTACAGCGGCAGGAATCACGCAGCCCCATAAATTGGAGACAATTCCGGATCCATCCGTCTTCCTTCCCACTCTCCGTCCCCGCTCCTCTCCTCAGGACAAGGGCAGGCCCTGCAGGCACTGGTGCAGCCGCTGCTTTGTGGACTAATAAATATTAAAAACCCCTCAGGATGGGAGAGGTTGGAGCAACAGAGGGATTCTGGTGCTCCCAAGCAATTTGCTTTCTCCTGCTTTCCTTCCTTGTGCTCGGCAGAAGGAGCAGGATCCTAATCCTTGGTGAAATGCCACATTCCTAATTTTTTTTCCCCCGTGGCAGGCTTTTTTGGGGAAAAAAAAACCAAATAAAACAAAACAGTTTTGAATATCTTCTCATTGCAACAGCTGGACTGAAGGGCTGGGCTTCAGAGGAGGGAGCAAATGCAGGGTGATGGGATTTAATTGGGATATGGGCGTGGATGTAGGGATGGAATAGGAGCAGAGGAGCTGGGATGCACTTGGTGCAAAACCATCCTGTACAATGGTCTCAGACCTGTCCCCTCTGAGCCCATATAGTGGTAATATATACCTGAAATATCATATAGCAAATGAGACGTGATAAATTAAACAGCATAAAATCACTAAGGTTGGAAAAGACCTCCAAGATCATCAAGCCCAACCTTCAAATCTGTGTATATGTATATATATGTCTGTCTTTATACACACACACAAAATGTACATCTAGAAATAGATAGACAGGTAGATATATCTCCCCTGGAAACAAAATGAAAGCTTGGAGGAGCCAGGAACACCACAATTTATTATTTATGGAGCCCAGGATGTGACAAGCCATGCACAGGCCTGGCAGCAACAGCAGCCTCTCCCTTCAGGACTTCAGGAGCTTGCTCAGGCACAGACAAACTGGAGAGAGAGAGCCCAGAGGGCTGCAGGGAGCCACTTAAGGCTGGCTGGAGGAAGGGGATGAGGCTTTGGCACTCCCAAAAATCCAGCTGTTCCCTAAGTGCCCTGTCTGCACTCATCAGTGTAAGGCAGCATCACCCGTGGTGTCGCTCCATCATTCCCCGAGATGCCAGATGCTGCTGTCACGGGACACCAGGAGGGTGACACGACTTGAAGGAGGACATGTCCCCTGTGGAAAGCTGTCACCTGCAGGTCCCCTCACCCAGCCCAGGCAGCCACCCCCGAAAGGATAGCAAAAGGGCACCATTTCTCTGGTATTAATTTTGAAAGCTGCCTGGGCTCGGCTCAGCGCCTGCCTGTCTCTGTCTGTTTGCCTCTGCTGAGAAGATTCATTACTTTGATGGATTTGTGTAATTTTTTCAAGTGCTTCGGGTGACAAACAATAAAACACACTTCACGCTCGACTCCAAGGGGCTGGGGGAGCGGGGGACACTGCAGAAGGGATTTCTCCCAGGAAAAGCTCATTCATCCCACAGTTGGGGCACAGCAACTCTCCAGGTGCCAGCAGAGAAACCCTGCAGGGCCATGGGAATTTGGGGGCTTTCCCTGATGGGCAAGGCCATCCATGGGTGTGAGTGGAGCTGCTGAGCCTCCAAAATTCAATCCAGCCCTGCATTTCTTCAGCTGCAGCAGAGCAAACAGATGTGGTGTCAGGATAAAGGGTCAGGATTGGGATGAGGGCATGGCAGGGAAGGAGAACGTGGGAATGTAGGTATAGGCTGATGCTGGTGGCTTATGGACACTGCTGAGTGTTTCCAAGAGGGAAGGATTTCATCCTGAGCATGGCTCCTGAGCAGATGATCATCTCTGCAGGGACTTCCTGGGCTCAGAAGGAACAAATTATTCCAGATTGAGCCAGACAAGCTCAATCACTCTTGGTGACAGGGGCCTAGGATTTCCATGAGGATCACAGACAAGGGAGGGCAGCATGGCTTTGGAAACCTCTTATCTCTGGAGATACTGGACTCAGACCACACCAACAGCCCAGTCCCATGACACCTGTGCCAGGTGAGTGGAGTAGGGACGGGGAAAGGGTTGATAGCCAAGACTGTCCATGATGGTGAAACCAAGACAAAGTCAAGTTAAGTCAAGAGTTAAGTCCATGAGGCTCTGGCTGAGGTCACTTGAATGGTGTTTCTTGGTCTTAAATGTTTCATGGTGCCCTGGAGAGGTGGAGGGGAAGGGGCTGGGAAGGAGCTGGGAAGTGGCTTCCTGCAGCAGAGCCAAGAGCAAGCACATTCCTTGTGCTCCAACCATGCCTCAATTCCAGCTGGGATCTTCATCTGGATTTCCAGGTGCTGATGTTGGTGTGGTGAAAATAGCCTGGGATACTCATCCAGCTTTGTCTTGCACCTTCCCAATTCCCCAATTTCCTGTGCAATGCTGGGAAGTGCCAGGTCTGGGATGGCTCATGGCAAAGCAATCTCCTCACAGAGCTGAGCCTGAACCACCGAGCTTCACCCAAATCTCCTTGGTACCCCAACACAGCCCAAGAGCTCTGCTGGCTGCCCACCAATGTCTGGCCATTTGGGTGGGCACTGGGGAGCTCTCATGGAATTGTGGGGGCTGGAAAAGTCCTCTGGCCTCACTGATTCCAACCACTAACCCAGGTTCACCACTAAACCATGTGCCTAAGCAGCACATCTACAATTCCACGTGCATTCCAAGATGAAGATGCAGAGGTCAGTATCTCCCAAAATCAGCACAAGGGAAGCAGAAGATGAATGCAGAAGGAGATTGAAGAAGACACTCCTAAAAGCTCTGGTGGGTGGGGGGCCACCACCACCTTCATGAGACAGGAGAGTCTTCATCTCCACCCGGGCTGTGGGGTGTGCTCTGAATTCCCAGAGATTATTCAGCCTTTCCTGTGCCAGCTGCCTGGGAATTTGTATCCAGATTGTGGCACACAGAGGAACATCCCAGGCACCAAAGTTGCTCAGACACAGAGCATCAGCCACAAGTTTGGGCAGTGCCTGCAAGCAGACAAGGACAAAGTCAGGAGAACTGTTTGCTTTGGCCTCACCCCTCATGAAATAAAATGCAATAACTAAGGAGAGTGGGAAGGAAAGGCACTAACAGCCTGGATTTATCCAGCTTTGGGAGAAAAATCTCTGCTGCTGACCTGTGGATGAAAGTGCAGATAACTGTTTTAGTTTTCACTGGGGAGAGCCTCAATTCTCGCCTGAAAAAACCCATTTCTGTTCTTTGGGGAATGAGCTGGGCCTTGATCTATAGCTCTGGCTCCCAAAGAGCAAATGAAACACTTTCTCTTTTCATCCACATCCCTAAAGGACTCGCCACCATGAAAAATGGGAGCAGCTCCCTCGGAGGGAGATTACCAGCACAATTTGCCATCAAATCACAGATTGTGGTCGGTGCTGCTGGCACAGACATGGTGCACAAAGCTGCTCCTGCCTCCGAGAGCCTTCTCCATCAGGGTGGGGTGGGAATGGAGAGGGAGGGAAGGGCAAGGGGATGAAGAGATCCAGGGGGATGCAGGGAAGCAGAAAAGAAGGAGAAGGGGAAGGGAAAGACAGGGAAAGGGGAAAGGGAAAGGGGGAAAGGG
>VWZP01003703.1:354796-380313 GCA_013396995.1 Dicaeum eximium
AGGGAAGTAGGAAGGGGAGGGAGAAGGAGAAGGAGAAGGAGAAGGAGAAGGAGAAGGAGAAGGGATGCCTTGCCACTTGCAAAAATCTTCCTTGTGCTCCTGAGAGCCCCCGACTCTTCCAGCAGTAACTGGGAAGTTGAGGAAAGGTGCTGGGAAACTTTCCACAAAGTGGCTTTGGGGTTCTGGTCTTTGGAGCTGCAGCTGAAGAGTTTCCCTTTCCTCTGGGACATAGGGAGTCCTGCTCCAGGCTGGCCAAAACAAATCACTTTTTGGAGCTTTCCTCTTTGGATGGAAGAAACAGAGTTAACTGTTTCAGACAAATACCAAAATTAGCAGTACCACCCACTCCAAACTCTTATATCCCGCTCTCTTTTGACCCCAGGATCCTCCAGCAGCAGTGGTGCAGATTTCCAGGTTTTTCTCTCTGCCCTATGTCACAGTTTGCTGGGCTGGAACCCCTCAGTGGAAGATTGGTTTCACATCCCTTTATTCCCAGAAGTCAAGAAAAGCAATGACTGCTTTTCTTGACGTGCAACAACGTGCCCAGTCCCCTTCTTTTGAAATGGGTGAGTCTGAGGGCTCAACTCCTAAAATTCCCAGTTTATTGGTGCAGTTACAGGGCACAGGTTTGGCAGGAACTGAGCCCAGGCACGTGGAGGTTGCTCAGGAACAGGACATTGTCTTGAGTTGGGGCCAACATTTTTTGCTCTGGAAGATTTCTGGGAAAGGCATAATGGATTTGCTAATTATTTGTCATGGTTTGAGGCTTACCCGGAAATGGTAAGAATTTTTTTCACTGCGGCTCAGTGAAATCCCAGGTGGACAAATTGCAGGAGGAAGAGGAGGAGCTCTCTCTTTCCAGCCAGGGAATCCCAGAGGTAAGAGCTCCCTGGGGCCAGGCCTGGGGGGCGGGGGGGGGCGGGGCTCGGCCCCTATATTATTTAAGCGACAAGAGTGAAAATTGAAGCGAAAAGCTGCTTCCCAACCCCAACAATAGCAGATATTTGTCATGGCTGTCAGCCATTCAGACCTGTGCAATTTCATAGGTTTCATAAGCCCTCGTTAATTTTCTTGTTTGGGAGGATTTGCTGTTTTAATGAAACCTATTTACACCAGCAACTGCTGAAAAATCATTCATTAGCGGACAAGAACTATTGATTATTTTCCTCCAACTACTCAGCCATGTTCTAGCCAATTACTGTAACCAATAAATAAAGAAATATCAACCTTGCATTCCTGCCAGTCTCTCCAGCAGAACTTTATTCCCCTGGATAAGTCGTGGCGTGTCAGCCTCGGGGAATGCTGTGCTGGAGAAACCTCTTTTAACATTTATGTCACATTGCCATCCTCTGCAAGGGGGGAGAGGGGAAGCTTCCAGTCAGGCTTTCATGTATTTACTAAAGAAAATATTTACTAGGCACACAGTGAGATTTAGTGATGAAATAATGTGAGGCTTGAAGAAACTCCTGGCTAATGGCCAGACCTTCAACTCGGAGTTTTTAATGCAAATATTTGACCTGATTGGCAGAAATCCTAAACTCTGGAGAGGGGGGTTCAGCTCACCTGACCACATAAGAAACCCAGGTTGTTCAGAAACCCAAAACCACCCCAGCTCTTCAGGCAGCCATGCAAAGCTCAGGTTTAAGCTCAACACCTCATTTTATAAAAGCAAACCTTAAGCTTGGATTTGTCTGTGAGTTTTGCCTTGTGGCTTTGCTGGTTCTTGGCTTAATGGGGAAATGTTTTATTTAAATATTATATTACAAGAGGAGCCGTGGCTTTCAAGCCTTGGCCATTTGCACACGTTTTAATGGGCTTGGGGGGAAAAAATAGAAATCTGTCTGCAGGTTTTTTGACAGAGTTGTAATTAAAGAGGGTTTTTCATCGAGAACATCTGTTTCTCTTGACAGATATATTCTTGTTGGGAGAAAAAGAAGTGCCTAAAAAAAATAGTTTGTCAGTCTGGGCTTTTTATAGGTTTTCATCCAAGAATATTTATCTTGAGGCTTTTTTTTGACCAAAAAAAAAAAAAAAGTTTCTATTTCCTGGAAAGAGAAGAATTCTGGTCCAGGCCGAGATTCCACAAACGTTGCCAGAGTGGTGGCAAACCCAAGGCCTTTGCTGAGCTGCCTCTGCCTTTCCACAGCTCCTGACGTGGGAGAAGGGAAGCTCTCGCCCTTCCCAAGCACCGTGGAAACAAATCAAATAATTCATAAAAATCATTAAAATCAAATCAGAGAGACAAAGATGAACAACTGGGTGAAAGGGTCACACTCTCACATCCACGTGCATGCAAATATCTCTATATCTGTACATGTATTTCTATATAAAGGGTTTTTTTTTTCTCATTTCTTTCCAAGCTGGGAGCACTGAAAGTTCCTCCTCAATAATTTCCCTGTAGTCCTCGTTAATTCCTTAAGATTCTCCCCATCTCTTTTCAAAGCCTAAAGTTCAAAGACGCAGAAAGGAGCTGCCTCAGCACTTTCTTTTCCTCTCCTTTGAAACTTTTTCAACAAAGTCCAATCAGGCCAATTAACTCCTTCTTTCATTTTTTCCCCACTCCTTGAAGGGAAAGTGGGATGTGGGGCTCAGCCAAGGCTGCCAGATGCAAACACCTGGCAAAATTTGCTGCTGCAGGAGATGCCCAGTTCCTTGGCAGCCGTGCCCACGTGGATATGTTGCACATCCCTAAATCCTGTGCCTGCTCCTGGAGTGGGGCTGAGGAGGAGGAGGAGGAGAAGCCCAGGACAGGTCCCTCTGCAGCAGGATGAGCTCCCAGTGCTCCCAGCACTCTCCTGGGCGAGGCAGCACAAGGAAGAGACCTGTGGGTAAATGCTCACATTCTCCTCCTTGTGCCTGCTGCTCTCCTTGACTTTTCCCTTGTGGAATTGCAAGAATCAAACTGCAGACCCTTCCCCGCTGGCACAGCAGGCTGTGCATAGCTGAGTGTTCCCGTGGTGGCTTTTCCATCAACCCTGGGTGCCAAGAGCTCGGGAAAGTCACAGTCTCCCCACACAGGGCACAACAATTAATCACAGGACGGGAGGCAGTGATTCCCCCTGGAAATTCCCTCAGGATGTGGATCTCTTGGCGTCTGAACACTTCTTCACTCCATCACCCCAGGCATTAATGCAAAGTGCAGGCAGTAATTACAGCAGGCATTAAGATTCAGTAATTGTAGGGACCATGTGTGTTTATAATGCAACAACACTCCGGGAGCCCTTGTGGGGTTTTTGTGTGTGTGGCTGGGAAAAGGCCCAGGGAATCCCCATAAAACATAAAATAAAATCCAAATACATAAAGGTCAGGGTAGTAAATATAAAAATAAGCATCACATCCCTTTAAATATTTATCATTAGTGACGTTTTCATTACAGGAGAGCTGGGATTTACCGACTCTGTAGCAACTGTGGGCACGGCAGGCCCGGAGTCTTGGCTCAAGGCCATGCAGGAAGCGAAAAAAGGCTTGTAAATGGGATGGAAATACATTTAGAATGGGGATGTGTGGGTTATAGGCATTGTTCTGCTGGTTTTGAAGCAGCTTTGGCTTAGAGGGAGTTCACTGAAGGTGCTCCCCGCTGCCCAGGGTAATTCCTGGGGTGGCCCAGGGCACTAGGATATCCCAAAGGAAAAGGGATTTGGGGTCAGTGAATGGGAACATCACCTCTCCTTCCCCTTGCTGGTAACTGCTTCTTCACACAGTGGGACCTGACCTGAAAAATGAAATCAGAACCTGAAGGGCTTTTGCAATGGTCAGAACAAAGCCACGATTCTGACAAGGAAAGAAATGGGACTGAAAAACAGGATTGATTAAAAGGGGGTGATGTGTAATTCCATTTCAATACCCCGTGCACACTAGAACCCCCTCCTTATATGTGAAAGGAGAAGTTTCCCCACAGAGGAAGCCCCATCCTGGGAGTGTCACCACCAAGACAACTCCATTCATATGGCAAATCCCACTGTGTGAGGGACCCTCAGCCCCAGGGAAGGAAAACCACTGGTCCCAGCTGAGAAAACGCCCAGAGCAGAAACCCTCCCTTTCAGGTGGCTCCTGAGGAGAGTTTATTATTTCTGACCCCCTGTCAAAGTGCCGATTCATCAATGCACTTCATCTCCTCCTCCTGTCCCTGCCTTAATTAGCACATTTCCCTCATAATGAGGTGGAGCAGGGAGATGGGGAGGTGATTGTGGCAGTGCTTGATGGAGGGTTTCCTTTGGGGTTTTCAGACCAAGAGGACACGAGGTGTGGGTGATTCCCCTTCAGCAAACGCTGCCTCCCGCAGAGGAAGCATTTGTTCCACAGTCAAGGTGGGTGTCTGTGTGCACCAATCTCATTGGGAAGAGCATCACTGGATGCTGGGAAGAGCAGGGTGTGGGGCAGGCAGTGCTGCAGAGCAAAGGCAGGTGGGTGTACATGGATGTACACATCCATTGATATTCCCCAGGCTTCTCTCTGGCACCACTTGTGGCTTCCCCGGGATAAACCCCAGCTCCTCTGGCAAGGGACCTGTATTTTGTTGCTCTTTTTTCTGGACAAATCCCAAGTATTGATTGGATTCACACTCCCAGGTCTCCTGTAAGAGGGAGGAGTGATGGAGATAAAAATGTGCTTGCACAGGGCTCATTTCCAAACCAGCTCTTCATGTTCTCCTTCAGCACAGCCTCTCCTGTCCCACTCATCCCACCCCTTGCTTTGGGGGCTGGGAGCAGGGAACCACCCAACCCTTCGATAGCCCCCAGAGGGAAATCCCAGTGAGCCAGCAGAGGCTCCCTTGGCTGCAGAACCTGCATTTCCACCCCCTCTCCTCCTCTGTGTCCTTCTTGACTCTGACACCTCTGTCCTTTCATTGTCCTCTCTGAGGGCCTCTGTGGAGGAGTCCCAGACCAATTGACCTCTGAGTGTGCATGGCCCTCCCCCTCAGCAGAAGTTATTAACCTTGGTTCCTGCACTGTCCGTGGCACAGGGGCAGTCCTGACCTGGGGCAGCACCCACAGAGATGTTCATGACCTCAACCAGGAGGCACAACTGTGCCCCAAACCACCATCCCACAGGGAAAAGGGCAGTTTTGTCATGTGGCTGAACTTGAGGGCATCTGAAGCCAGCACATCCATGTGACAGGAAAGGGGGACCTGGGGGGACACTCCCACCCATCACAGGCAGAGCTGGATGGTGTCTCAAATCCAAGGGAGGATGGAGGAGGAGTCTGAGATGTGCCCAAGATCCTTGATTTTCTGGCTAAAGGCATAGAGGGAAGGAATGAACAAGGGATCTGAATGGAAGAGGCTCACTGGCCTGGATGTCATCAGAGTCTGTCCCCTTCATCTTCAACAGAGCTGGGGAAGGGCTGGAGCCCCAGGAGAGGCTGAGAGAGCTGGGAAAGGGGCTCAGCCTGGAGAAAAGGAGGCTCAGGGGGGACCTTGTGGCTCTGTACAACTCCCTGACAGGAGGGGACAGCTGGGATGGGGTCAGGCTCTGCTCCCAGGGAACAGGGACAGGATGAGAGGGAACGGCCTCAAGAGGTTTAGATTGGAAATTACAGAAAGTTTCTTCACTGAAAGGGTTGTCAAGCACTGGAATGGGCTTGTCATATGTCAGTGTTGGAGTCAGCATCCCTGGAAGTGTCCAAGGCCAGTTGGACACTGGGGCTTGGAGCAACCTGGGCTAGTGGAAGGTGTCCCTGCCCATGGCAGGGGCTAGGACTGGATGGGCTTTAAGGTCCTTTCCAGCCCAAACCAGTCTGGGCTCCTGTGAAAGAGCTGGGAACTGCCAGGTGCCACCACAGATATTGCTGCTGGAAGTTTTCCCATTCCTGGGGCCCTGCACTGGTAGTGATAAGGAAAGAGTTAAGTCTGCCTTGGGGAGGGCTGGGACACACAAGTCCAGGGCCCCTTTCAGCCCTATGATTCCCTGATTCATCTGATCACCTATGCACCATCACTTTAGGATGGTCTAAGCCTTCTCCTGCTGGCTCCTTCTCTACCCATCACCCACTGAGCCAAGGTAGGCAGGCCTGGAAATTCGCCTCACACTTTTTAGGAAGCTCATTCCTCAAAAAACAATAGCAAAAGTAATTTGGCCTAGAAACTTCAGCTGTGATTTAGTACCTTGCCCGTAGCAAAGAGCATTGCCCACAGAGAGATTGGGGATCTTCCATTATTAACAGCAGGATGTGCCTGTGCTGGAAACCTGCGTGGCAGCACAGCTCAGGGCTGGCTCTGCAATTGGAATAATTATGCTGGGGCCCTGAGAGCAGTGTTTGGTCTCCCCGTGTCCCCTCGCCGGGGTGACATCTATAGCAGTGACCTCAGGATGTCACACAACTGGAATTGCTGAGGGAACGGGGGGAGGTGTGCTGGGGAAGCTGCTGTGGGCACAGCTGGGCAGGTTTGGTCTGGAAAAGGGATGAGAAGCCAAAACTGCAGCAAATGATAGTCAGAAAATCAAGGAAAATACTTTTCAGGTCTCAGCAGGCGCCAGGGTCCGCTGGAGAGGTGGCCAAGGACAGAGACGTTTTTGCCCAGAGAGTTTTGAACTCTTCATCCTTGGAGCTGTCCAAGGACAGGTTGGATGGGGCTTGGAGCAAGCTGGGATAGTGGAAGGTGTCCTGCCCATGGCAGGGGTGGAATAAGATGACCTTTAAGGTCTCTTCCAGCCCAAACCAGTCTGGGATTCTACAATTCTGTGATCCTGTGGTTCTGTGACATAACAAAGATTTCAGGCCTCAGGTGTCCCTGGGAGAGGCATTATCCCAGCTTCAGCTGGGCTCTGGGACAAGCACTGAGCTCATCACAACCCATGGCAAAGGCTTCAGGAAGGCAGGACACCAGGACAGCAGGACATTTCTGCAAGGGCTGCATGGCCCTCCCTTCCTCACACCTTGTGCAACCTCCCTGTAAAGCTGCTGGTGACTGTGACACCATGTCCTCCCCAAGCTGTCTTAGATCCTGAAGGTCAGAGAAATTTCCCAAATCCTACAGGATGAGCCTTCATCCTCTTCCCTGGATGCCTTTCCTGGTGAGCTGCTCTTCCTCGATGGATTTTTTTGTGTCCTCAGCAGCCTGATCAGCAGTGGGCCAGCCCTCCTGCTCTCTCCCAGTCCAGCCCCGCTTTCCTGCCCTCCTCCTCCTGCTCCCCAGGCTGCAATTGTCCTCTCCAGTTGTATTTCCTTTCCCGTCCTGGAAGACACCAGCACTCAGAGCACAGCAGCATCCCTGCCTTCCCGATCTCCCCTCCCTATTCCGATGTCGCATTTCCTCCATCCTCTTCTCTCCACAATTTCACCCCCAGCTTTATTTGGAGCTGTACCTTCTCCTCCCTCCCTCTCAGCAAAATGTCTCAACAGTCTCAAGCCTGGCTTTGTATTAAATCAAAGCCTGAGCAGTGTGCAAGGGCTCAGCCAAACCCGATTTCAATGGTGCCGTGCCCATTCACATCAGACGAAGCCTATGGAGGTAATTTACTGCAGATAGGAACTGGGAGCAGAGGGCAGCTCATTAGTGTCTGGCATTATTATTATTATTATTGGACTAAAACAGAACATCTCTTTCATTTATTTCTATTCCTGGCGAATGCAAATGGGAGATCCAAATCAGAAATCCCGCCCATACCGGTCCTTGCGGGTCACCATGGATTTCAGGAGGGAGGAAAAGCTGCGGAACAAGAGCACGCCAAAAGCCTGAAACCTCAGACAGGCAACAATTTAAAGGATTTCAAAGGCTGTTTCCATAAGCCTTTGGGGACTCCAATGGAGCATATTGATTAAACTTCGGAAGCAGCTAAAAGCGGCTCCACCATTGCTAATTAATACAGCGATGCCCCGATGCCCCTGTTCTTGTTTCACCAAGCTGCAGCCTGTCAAATCAATTAATATTCACCGCCCTGATGAAAGCAAAACCCTGCTTATCATTTGCTAAACGGATCAATGCATTGACTCCCTCAGTATCATGAAGTGACCTGTCCTGTGGGGTTCAATGGGGTGTGGGACAGATGCTTTTGGGGTGACACCAGACAAGCAAACCCATCAAGCCCTTTGTTTTCACTTTCTAATCCAAACCAGGTTTCTGATTGATGTTTGCTGTGTGGCTGGTTCTCTCTGGATTCTTGGACAATGACAATTCAAGGTGATTATTCCCTATTTCAATGGGAAATACAAGCACACTGCCTGTGCTTATAGGATGGTATTTAGGGTGTGGGATTGTTGGGGCACCCTATGTAGGGCCAGGAGTTGGACTCAATCCTGATGGATCCCTGCCAGCTCAGGAAATTCTAGGATTTTATGATTCTACACCCACTGCATTTCCCCCCCCCTGCACCAGGAAAATATTTTTTCCACTTTTCCACCTGTCCAGTGGAGCTCGTGCCTGGTGCTGTCTGTCACTGGACACCACTTCAGAACTGGTTTAATGCTGCCAATGTGGGGACTGCAAAATACTCTAAAATGGGGCTTTTGGCATCCCAAACCCCCTTAAAGTGAAGCTCAAACCTGGTTTGACGACGTCTTCTAAAGTTGCTCTCTTGAACCCACCCTGGAGAAGTCTCTGGGGGGTCTTTAACCAGCCCTGTATTTATGCACAGCTTCTTTTAGGGCTAAGGAGCCAGATTTGACCCTTCTGTCTCATGTAAGAAGGGGAATTCCTGGGAAAGGAGTGGCTCCAGGCAGGAGCATGCAGAGTGCAGATCACCTGGATGCTCTGCCAGCCAGGGTGACACCAGAGACAGGTGGCTGTCCTTGCTGTGCCACCACGGGCTTTGGGGAATGTTTGGCAGCTCCCAGGATAACTTCTGACTTCCAAAGGGAAGGCAAAGGGATGTGCTTTGCTTTGCATGAGGCATCAGCTTTGATTTCAAGCAAGTTTTTGGCACCCCTCAATAAAGTGCCGTGATCTGCTTACTGAATTTTAATTCAATGTGCCTCAGAAAAAAAAAAAAAAAAAAAGAAAAAAGGAGAAAAAGGGAGAAAACAGTTGAACAAAATAATTTCAGCAACATCTGCTGCCTTTCTGAGATACTTCACCAAAGGCCTACAGAGATCAAATATTTTCCTCTAATTAGAGCTCTTTCCTCAGAGCAGCTCTCCTGGATACAAAAATATCTCCACACCCCCCTGGCTGGCCAGAGATCCTCATGGGACCCTCTGCAGCAGAGACAAACACCCAGCTCTCCTTTGGGGTATCCTTAGAACAAATACACAGCTTTTCCAGCAGGGAAACCTTGGGCCCTGTGTCTATTCCTCCCTTCATCACTCCATGATCTCCCACTTTCCACCTGGTTTTAGAACCATGGAAGAATTGAGGTTGGAAAACCTTCAAGTCTAACCATCACCCCAGCACTGCCAAGGCCACCACTGATGCATGTCCTCTAGAGCCGCACCCACATGGCTTTTGAACACTTCCAGGAATGGCAATTCCATCACTGCCCCGGGCATGTGTGCCAGGACTGGACAACCCTTTCAGTGAGGACATTTCCCCAGTATCCAACCTGAACCTCCCCTGGCACAACTTGAGGTCGTTTTGTCTTGGCACCTCATTCCCTGGGAGCATTTTCTGTGCCCAACACAACACCAATCAAATCAGTTCATTATTAGCATTAATTTAGTTATTATAGATAGCTATTAGCATTATTATAAAGCCTATAAGGACAAAAAAACCCCAAGAAGTTGAGAGCTTTGGGTGGTTATGCTAAGGAATGCTCCCAGGTAGAGCTGGGCATGTTTCATGCTGGAAATACAGTGGGAAAAGTTCCTTGGGCATCTGCCATGTGTGCTGGCATCCCTGCAAATGTCCTTAGAGAGCAGGAATGCTTCAAATCCCAGCCTTGGCTGCTGCTGAACAGTACTCCCACCACAGGCTCTGCTCCTGGGGGAAACAGGTTGGGGAATGGCAGCTGTGGGGAGGCAAATCCTGCCTCAGACCCCTGCTGGGAATATCTGTGGGATGGGCAGAGGACTCTCAGAGGAAACCACCCCATTCCCTGTACCCCAATATGCCATGGGGCAGGTGTTACCTGGGAAGGGATTGGATTCTCCCTCTCCACTTCCATCCCTTGTTTTTCCCCATAACAAACCTTATGGGAGGGAGGGAGAACACTAAAACCAATTTATTGTGTTGTATCACAGAAAAAAAAAAACCCAAACCAACAGCATTTAGCTTTTGTGAAATCGATGCATTGCAGGAGAGAGGAATCACTCCTTCTTTAGCCTCTGGGTTAAGGCAACTAATTCAGATCTGATCCTCATGGAAATTTGCAGCCCATTCCCATGGCCAGGGAAGGCAGGGAAAAGCTCTGAAATCATCCCAGTAGTGTAGGGATGATTTATGAGGCAGGTTGGAAAGAGCAAAGGAAGCCTGGGTTGTTAGTTCTGATATTTAGGGATGATAAACAGCAGGAAAGGGAGATTTTTTTTTAATGTCTCTCCACAGATGCAGAAGAACCAGAGTTATGTGGGATACTGGGAAGAAAATCAGTATTCAAAGGATGGTGAGGCCCTGGCACAGGCTGCCCTTGAATCCCTGGAAGTGTCCAAGGCCAGGCTGGATGGAGCTTGGAGCACCCTGGGATAGTGGAAGGTGTGGGGTGGGGCTTTAAGGTCCCACCCAACCCAATCCATTCTATGAAACTAAGAATAGAAAAATTTTGGTTTTATAGTAAGGAAAAACTTCCTGGCAGAGACATCTGTTATTCTGATATCATGAACAGATCAATGCTACCAATGAACTTCCCAAAAGAAGGGCTCCAAACCCTATTCCCTCACCCGGTAAAAGCATCCCACAACAGAGAGGGTCAGGAGAGAAAAGGGCTTGTTCATTCCCCATTTTTCAAACTGTCCCATAGAGTGCTTTGGGTTGGAAGGGACCTTAAAGCCCATCCAGCCCTACCCCTGCCATGGGCAGGGACACCTTCCACTGTCCCAGGCTGCTCCAAGCCCCATCCAACATGGCCTGGAACATTTCCAGGGATACAGGAGCAGCTGCCACAACCTCTCTGCTCCAGCAGAAGCTCCCATGGACTTACCCACTGCCTTGCAAGAGCAGGAAGCCTAGGAGGATGTAAATCCATCATCCTCCCCTTTTCAGGGGGAAAGAGAACATTTTCCTCTTTGATTTCTCCCGCTTATCCTGGGCTAGGATTCACAGGTTCCTCTGTGGGGTACAGCAGCAGCAGGATGGCACAAACCAGGACTATTTTACCTGTGTTTTCTCCTGTGCCTGAAACCACCACCAATAATTCCTAAACCACAGCAGTTATTTAAAGGCCATGGCACAAACAGGGCAATCCAGGATCCTGAACTCTGGGTGTGCAAGGGAACCCTGGATCTGAAAGCTCCCAAAGAGTGACAGCCCCATCCAGGGCAAACACAAACTGCCTTAATTACTGCTCCCGCTGCTAATTGCTGGTAACCAACATCTTCCTGTGATCTGCTTTGGAACTGGGGTGCTCACAACAAGCTGGGAGGATGGATCCAAGGGGGATTGTTTGCTTCCCCCACATTCTCCAGTAATCTCTAAGCACCACATCTGCAAAGGTCAAGTGTGTCAAGACATAGGGACCAATGTCTTCATGGGACTGTGGAGATCAAAGGGAAGGGGAGGTGTAGCATGGAAGGGCTGGAAGACACATCCACAAGGATCTGCCCCATCCAGGAGGTGGCTGGACAGGTTTAATGGGTCCTTCAGGGTGGAGGGACCAACCTTTGGCTCAGCCAAAACATCCCAGTGGCCAACAGCAAAACTGGGCAGGTTTACTGGGGGCCCAGAGGGTGGCTGGGGAAGCCAGAGGGTATCAGAGGTAACAATTCAGAGGAAAAAATGGGGCAAATGATGTGACAAGAAACCTTTCCCAGAAGACCTGGTAAAAACTGCAGCTTCTCCCTGTGCACTTTAAAAGTCACCATCGACGTTGGCATCGCTTGGAGAAAAAGTCACCCATTAAAAAAAGAGTGTGGCAGGAAGGGAGATATTTCAAAATGCAGTTGGGAATTATTCCCACTGAAGATGGAGTAATAATTTTGCAAAAAAATGTAACAAACCCCAGAAAAGAATTTCTCCTTTTGCACTTGAAACGGTTTTCATGGAAATCGTTTCCCTTTGCCAGATGCTGTCTAAACAGAGAAGTCCACAGCAACTCCTTGGAACTGCTGGAGCTTTCCTGGTGCTGCCACTGCTCCACTTTTTCTCCATCCCTTGAGGAAAGCCCTGATTAAAGGAAGGAGGATGCATTTTCCAGCAGCACAACAGAGGGAAGGAGCAGGATGTGACAGGATCCAGATAACCCCATCCTCACGCTATAGGATGCAGGTGTTTAAGATGCCTTCTTTTTTCCTGTGATCCTCTAAATATTCAAGTTCTCAGTCCCTTTCCAATTTACTGATGCCCTGTGAAGGGCAGAAGTAGGAATGCAGCTCCTTTTGCACCCCAAAATCCTGCCAAGGTGGGAGGTAAGATGCTGGTACCTCTCACCAGGCAAGCAGGGGCTCTCCATGTCCTCAGGGTTTATTTGAGGACCATTTCCTAATTAATATGCACAGCTCCTGATTATTTTCTCACCTGCTGTTTCTTGCATGTCCCATCCATAGAAAAGTCCCCCAATTTCCAGATAAATCCAAGGCCCACTTTTGAGCTCGAAGCTGTATATTAGTCAGACTCATTTGCCTGGGAACATGAAAGTCCCTTCCTATTTATCTTCTCATTTGAACTACATAAATAGCTCCCAGCACAAACTCCTCATCTTTCCAACATTATCCCAGCAAATAGCAGCCTTTGAAAAAGAAAAATTAGTGGTGGGTAATTATTTTTGCGGCAGATACCAAAATGATAATTTCTTAAACAATTACTTTGAAATATTAACAATTGTTCTCTAAATTCCAATTTAATTCCTGATATGAATTATAGTTTGTCAGATCTGGGCTTCGGAAACATTTGTTCCTTGCACAGAACATAAAAAATGCCAGTGTAACCTTTCGCCTCCGCAGCCTCCGA
Source organism: Dicaeum eximium (assembly GCA_013396995.1). NCBI lineage: Eukaryota > Metazoa > Chordata > Aves > Passeriformes > Dicaeidae > Dicaeum > Dicaeum eximium. The sequence continues at coordinate 367,771 of VWZP01003703.1, forward strand.
GCAGAGCCAAATGCCTCCGCTCTTGTTTTATCAACACAAATAATTAAAACACAGGAGAATGTTTGGGATTTATACAGTTGTTTTTGGCATCTTATTCATATTTATTTGATCTGTAAGATATCATTTTAATTAAAAGCTCGCTCTCTCTTCCTCCCTCCTCTGCCCAGAGAATAAATTATTTATAATAGCCCTGCTGCCTCAGACACCGCTTGGAATGTGGGATACTGTGCTGGGGTCCCAGTGGAGTGCCAGGCACTGCCCTGGGCACAGCCCTGCCAGCCCCAGCAAGGGTAAAATACCTGGAGTGATGACTGGATCCTCCCAGACCCAGGAACACGGGAGAGCCCTTCGGCACAGCTTCCCCCTAGAAATAAAAAGGTGTTTTCTCCTGTGTGAGGGTTAAATTTGTTTAAAAGCCTCTCCCCGCTGCCGTGGTTTGGGGCAGGGGTTGGGATTATCCACACGCCCCCATCAGCAGAGGCAGCCCAGGAGGATCCGTGGGATCACACAAGACCCCGGCCAGCAGCTGGGAAGTCTCCTGTGGAAGCACAGTGACTACAAAGACCTTTTCATCTCATTTTTCTCTTGCCTGCCTTTGCTCCCCACAGTCCAACCTTTACTCACTCCTTTTCTCTTCAGTCAGCTTCAGATGCAGCTCAGAGCAGTGGGTTAAAATTAAAAAAAAGGGGTTTTTTTTTCTCATTGCTTTTGAAGTCTGAGGGTTAAATCTAGAGAAGGAGCCTTCCCCCTGAACACAACACTTATCAAAGCCATCCTGAAACCTCTGGAGTTCAGCTGGAGCTTCCCAGGCATGCCTGGCTGGCATTTGCACTGGCTAAAGAACCAGGATCCTCTTTGCAAGCCCAATATTTGGAGGTAACAGGCTCCTGCAGCTTGCAGAGCAGAGCCTTCAGCACATCCCAAGGGCCACAGGCCACAGCTTTCCTGGGCAACACCACCCTGCTGCTAAACGGGCTTCTCCAGGACTTCTCACAGAGAAAACGTCGCTCCCAATGCTTGTATTTAAGTTCAATTTTCCTTGATTAGTGCTGGGATTGATGAGGAGCTGCAGGTTTGGGCTGGGCCCCATCCCTTCCTTCACCATGGCTGTTCCCACAGCGGCTCCACGGCCACTTCATGCCCTGGGCTCCCTCCAGAAGGACTCTGATTTCCATAAGTGAGGCCAAAATTCCTCCCTGGTATGGGTCATCTAATTAAATCCCAGCACCTCAAATTATTTATGATCCTTTACAGCTATTCAAATTGAGCACTTGGAGCATTTTCAGGAGTATTTCTGAGTAAGCAGCAGAGCCCAACCTGAGGGTTTAAAGCAGAGCTTGGTTTTATCTAAAATTAGCCCCTTGCCCATTGGCCCAGGGGCTTCTTGCCAAGCTGACCTTGCACTTTGGGAGTTTTTCAGGATGGATTTTTCAGCAGCAGGAGCTGGAGGTTGAATGGCCCTGGTTTAATGCAGAGCAAGAGGCTGTGGATGCAGCTACAGGCCCGGCTGGACATGGACACGTTGCTTTGGAGGCTGTGGGGACCATGAGGGGATGTTGGGGTCATGGGACATCTCCTGAGGGTTTGGGAGCTTTGCTCACCTCTCAAAGGCAGCATCAGCTGGGGCAGAGCTGGGTTTGGATCCTCACAAGTTCTCCTGGTGTTCCCTCTGTGGTGCAGCCATCTCCTTCTAGAGGATGATCCCAGTGCAGAGGATAATGGGAGAACAGGGTGCTTAAGGAAAAAAAAAGAAAAAACCCCAAAACCAGCAGGGTTAAATGAATGGAGTGCTGCATTTCAAACCCTGAGCAATGAGAATGTCCAGTGGCAGGGAGGAATTGGAATGTCCCGTGTCCAGGAGGCTGAGGAAGGATTTGTACACGTCCATGAGCTTCGGCTGCTTCCCAGCCAGAATCAAAGGCCACTGAAAAAAGAGGGGGAAACCAAATGAAATCCTTCTTGTAACGGGTCTGAGGGAATTCCTTCAGGAGATGCAGCTTGGGCAAGGACCAGGGGAGTCATAGTGATGATACCTCTGCTCCCTACAAGCTCTGGTCAGCCTGGAGAAGTGGAGACCTCCCAGCACCTTCCAGGACCTGAGCTGGCTGCAGGGAGGACAGAGAGGGACTCTTTATCAGGATCTGTAGGGATAGGACAAGAAGCAATGGGTTCAAATACAAACAGGGAAAATTTAAGTTAAATATATGGAAGGAATCCTTCCCTGTGAGGGTGCTGAGGCCCTGGCAAAGGTTGCCCAGAGCAGCTGTGGCTGCCTCTGGATCCCTGGAAGTGTCCCAGGCTGGGTTGGACCAGGGGAACATTTCCCCTAGACATGGAATTTCATCACAGCGCCAAGCCCACGTGGGTATTTCTCCAGCTCAGTTTACATTTATTCTGTTAATTTTCCACGTTTCTTCAGTTCACCCAGCTCCCTTTTCCTTTTTTTCCCTTTCTCACTAGCCCCAGTCTCCAGATATCTCCAAATTTTCTCAAAGAAAGGAGCTGCTTTCAAGCAGGAGTAAAATAAACAAGGTCATTGGAAAAGATAAAAAATAATGAGTTCCTTTCCGTAGCACTCCTTGCTCGTCTTTCTCTCCCCCTCCCCCCTTTCATCTCACTCCAGAAAAAAGGAAAATAAATCTTTTCTAATCCCCTCAGAACCCTGCCTGCAGATCTGCCTGTGATGCTCCTCAGAGCCACGCTGGAAACGGCAGTGTGGCCCCAGAACACATGAAAATCAATTTATTGCCTATTCCCCAAATCTCCCCCTTCCCCCCACGCCAGGAACAGTCCATCCCACCCCTCCAGTCAGGCTCATTCCAGTCAGTGGCCTCCCCTATGCTCCTTTTCCTGATCTGCTTGATTTTTTCACAAAGTCTGAGAGATTTGGAAATGGATGGGAAGTCTCGGAGCTGGGTTTTAAATGGTTGATTAAAGAGCAGTCAGCAGAGTCGGAGAAAGTAGGAGAGAGCTCAGGGGAGTGAAGATGATTTTGGCCAACCTGTGCTTCCAGCAAAATCAGCCCCACTGGGGTTTGGTCATATCCCTTCTCCAGGGGCTTAAAATCCCACTGGGTGCTCACTAAAAAATTCAAAAGTACCGTATTTTTGTCATCAGAAAACAAATTTGTTCCTACACCCATGCAGGGAGGAAAAGAAACTTCTTAAAAGTTGAACTTCTTTGCTCTGGCACTTTTTAAAAAGGAATATTACTCCAGTCCTGAAATGACATTTCATATTGCAATTGAATAAAACATTTCATGGGATCTAAAATTAATCAGGGTGGGAAGGAGAAGCGTTTATTTAGGGAGGAGAAAAGAAATCAAAGGGTCTGTACTTTGCACTGATCCAAACCATTCCTCATTTGAATTTTTGGTGGAGGATTGGGCAGCGAGCTGAGAAGGTTTTCATTTGCCCAGCTCTAATTGGAAGCCCTGAACCGGCGAGGGCTTTACATTTGCAAAATGCAAAGTGTGGAGAATCCCAGTGGGAAGACTTTGGCCCTGCTCCTGCCTTCACTCTGTTGGTTTGATTGATGATTTTAGGCCTGAGATGTTGGACATGTGGGGTGGCAGGGGGGGAACACATCAAAGAAAGGACGTGGCAACATCTTTTCCTCCTCAGCATGGTATAGGGGCCCCTCCTTCTCATCAGATTTCCTAAAAAAATCCAAATATTCCCTGTAATCGCTTCTGCCACATTGTGTTTTACCTAAATCATGTATTAGGGTTACCAACAGAGTTGGGAAACTCCTCTGGAATGGCTGGTCCAGCTTAGCTCCAGGGTCTTGGGGGTATCTTCCAGATGTGTTGATCCCCTGGGAAGAGGAGGTGGCTGGAGATTCCCAGCTCTGGATTAAAACTCTCAGTGTTGGTCCCAGGAAATAGATTTTAAGTAAAATCATGGAATTATGGAATGGTTTTGGTTGGAAGGGACCTTAAAGCCCATCCAGTGCCACCCCCTGCCATGGGCAGGGACACCTTCCACTATCCCAGGCTGCTCCAAGCCCTGTCCAACCTGGACTTGGACACTTCCAGGGATTCAGGGGCAGCCACAGCTTCTCTGTGCCACCTGTGCCAGGGCTTCATCACCCTCACAGAGAACAATTCCTTCCCAATATCCCATCTAAATAGGGTAAAAAGTCACTGGTAGCAGATGTCAGGCCTCAGCAGCTCAGCCTGGATGGGGCAGCCACGGTGGCCGCTGTGCCAGGGCGTTCCTGGGCCAAGGCAGCACGTCCTGGCAGCCCCTGCGTTGTGCCAACACTGCCAGGTGGGACTCCCACCCAGCCAACAGCAAATCCAGGCTTAAATACATCACCAACTGGCCCCAGGTTGGGTGGACCAGCTGAGCTGGGACCATTTTGGGCTCAGCTTTGATGGCTGGCCATCTCCAAAGGACACCCCTGATCTGCAGGCCATGTGTCACATCTCCAGCTGGACCCCAAGACAATCTCCTCCACCAGCTCTGGTCTTGCTCTGGGCTGGGCTGGTGCTCCAAGCTCATCTTAGCCAGGTCTGACTGCAGTGGACCTTTAGACCCTCCTGGTCCTCCCTGACACTCCCAATCCTCCCCTCAAGGAGGGCTCTGGGCTGGGCAGGCAGGGCAGGCGGGCTGTCCCCTGGCATGTCCAGCTCCTGCCAGCCCAGGGGCTGCCTGTGCCCTCCCTCCTGGCTGGCCTCCGCTCAGAGCCACAGATGGAGGCCAGGAACCAGGAAACCCGGGAAGCTTTACATGAAAATCACTCTGAAAAGCACTGCAGAGAGGAGGGGGAGGCAGGGGAGGGGGGAGCAGAGAGCAGCTCCACAGCTGTTGTCTTTCATGTCCTTTAAAGCTCCTGTTATGTCGGTTTTTTTAATTAAAATGTGTTTTTAAGAGGCTGCTGGGATTTGCTGCTCCTTGTCCTTGGTGGAGGTGAGCGGTGCCAGGAGCAGCTGGGGGCTGCTGCAAGGGGGGAGGCAGAGCCCCCCAGCCACGAGTCGAGGGCACAGACCCTGCCTGCTTCAACATCACAGGGAAGGGGAGATCCAGAAAAAACACAGGGTGCTGCTCCAGACCCTCAGACAGGGCAGGAATCATTCCAAATCCCTAGTTGTGCCTCGCTTGGGCTCAGTTTTGATGGTTGTTGCTCTCCACCAGCCCCGTGGCTCAGGCTGTGGTTGGAGGGGTGAGCTTGGGAAAGGGTGATCCATGGCAAACGAATCCTTTCTCCTGGTAAAACATGCCCTGAAAGCCTCGCCTACAAAGGAACTTTAATCCCAGCCGGCCAGAATTTTCTGTGTATTTGTGAAACAAATGATCTCTCTGTGCTTAGCCAAAGCAGTTATTAATGTTTTCACACCAGAGGAGACACGCACTGCAATTGCAGGACCTGTGAGTGATGAATAATGAACACCTAAAAAAACCAGAGAAAACATCAGCATTTGTTTTGTGGGCCATCAGCAGTGAGAAGGCAGGGCTGGGCTCAACACTTAAAACCACTGTTTGACCCCAAGAAAGCTTCTGAGGGAGAAGGAAGCCTGGTGCCAGTCCCCTGTGACAGCTCGGGGCATGTGCTGGTGATAAGTGGGTAAATGATAGCAGGAGATAAGCTCAGCTCTGCTCCACGCCAGGGCTTTGCACAATATCACGGTTCATTATCGAGGAATGCAGACACCCCGGCAGAATCCTAACCTAATGAAAGTCTTATTTTCCAGAGTAACAGTTCATTACTGGACTTGCTGTGCCGCCTAAACCCCTAGGGTGGGAAAAAAAAAAGCAAAAAGCCCTGTGCACGTCTGCTGAACAGGCAGTGAAATCCTGGTGGGTTGGGCATTTGCAGTTCTGCTGCAGCTCTCTTTCAGGAGGGGAGATACTGCTTGCTCTGAGTCAAAAGGGGGGTCTGAGCCTCTGTGGGGGTTTTTAGGAGTGTGGGGGGGGTTTAGGATATAGATCAGGTCCCCGTGCTGTGCCAGCAGAGCTGCCCAGCCTGGTATTCACCCAAGGATAGCGACCTCTCCCTGTTGGCACAAAAAGAGGTGTCCAGAGGTGACAGATCTGACTGGCAGCTTAGAAGTCTGAATTCAAACAGGTTTACAAATTAAACTAGATGAGCTGGGAGAGCTCCTGAGCCCCAGATTCCTGACCTGCATCTCCTCAGAGGGCCCTCAGCTTAGCAGGCTGTCCTGAGGGCAATGCCTGGGAGCAGGGGGAGGGCTTGGATTAGAATCATGGAATCATGGAATGGTTTGGGTTGGGAGGGACCTTAAAGCCCATCCAGTCCCACCCCTGCCATGGGCAGAGACACCTTCCACTAGCCCAGGGTGCTCCAAGCTCTGTCCAGCCTGGCCTTGGACACTTCCAGGGGCAGCCACAGCTTCTGTGGGCACCCTGTGCCAGGGACTGCCCACCCTCAGAGGGAACAATTTCTCCCCAATATCCCATCTAATCCTGTCCTCTTTCAGCTTAAAGACACTCCCCCTTGTCCTACCAAGGGACCCCTCGTTCCTTTACAGAGGAGACATCCCAAATCCGTGTTTGGAAGCAAGGGGAGGATGAGCTTTCCCTCCTGCTGTAGATCAGAGCCCTCCCAGGCCCCAGGCCCACCATCACGGACCGTGGTCCATGAACAACCTGCCAGGAGCCTGCAGAGACACGGCTGCTCAAGCAAAGCTGCTCAGCCTCACTTCCAGCAATAAAAGATGGCAAAATATTGTCATCTGTGCCTTTTCCCTGCTCATCTGTTCCCAAATAGAAGGAGGAAATAGCAAGACAGCCAACTGAGAGCCTCAGCAAGCACTTGCTGAGATCCCCAACGTGAAGAGGAGGCACCTCCCAGTCAGGGCTGCTTTCATCCCAGTGTGGTGGGAGCAGAGCCTGGGGCCAGCCCAGAACTGTGGCTGCTTCCACATCCAGTCCAGCTCTAGGCTCTGCAAGCTGCTGTTAATGCAGGCGCCTCGAGAGCTGAGGTACAACGCATTCGCACTCCCCTCTGAATAAAAGGAAGGAAAAAAATAGGACAGGTAGTTGTGGAAAGCTGCAGTCATGGGTCAGGCAGATGGACAGGGAAAGACCTCCCTATATTCTGTTCCAGGAGAATCTGCCCTCCATGTTTTCAGCCCACCCTTACTTGACTCATGAATCTGTTTGCCTACATTATTTGAGGGCGTAGCAGACAAAATCCCAGTGGTTTTTGGTAAGACTAAAGCTGTTCCATGGAAAATGTAAGGAAAGCTCCTTCCTCAGCCTGCTCTGCAATGCAGGACAGAGCAATTCCAAAGGTCTGGACCTTGCCTCTGGAGCCAAGGAGGGCCATCAAGATGCAATCCTGCTGTCAGGCAGACGACAGCAGTTCCCTGCTGTTTCCTCACTCCAGTTTACAAGCACCACCCATCTCCTCCCAGAGCAGCAGCTCTTCCTTCCAGCCAGGGCTGTAGAAAAGAAATGAATGCTCGCTGGCAGAAATTTGGGGAAATTACAGTTATTTGTGCTTTTTCCAGGAGGGAAGAGGGCCTGTCTCTGTTAACGGCCCTAACTAAAATCAGGTATTTAGTCTCAAAGTTGCCTGTGCTTTCTCTATTGTCACCAGGATGGCAAAATCTTTCAAGGACTTCTGATCCCATCCATCGTGGACACCCTTTGGGACAGGAAAAATGGCCTTCTGGAAGGAACCTGCTTCTGCATTGACCAGAGAGAGAGTTAAAACCTGAGCATGCACCTCGTTTTGGCCTGATTGGTGAGGGGAGAGGAATCCCAGCCCATATGTTTGAACACATCAGTTCTTCCTTCTTGACATCCTTCCAATTATGAGGAGTGCCTCATCCCAGCTTCCTTCTCCAGGATGTTATTGAACGTGTCTATCACTGCACCAGGAGTTTGGCTGGAAATAACAAGGAAGGAAGGAAGGAGCGATGCTGTGTGAACCAGCAGAGCCTCCGAGCGCTTCCACAGCAGCCTTTGGTCTCTTTTACACCTTTCTCCCCAAAATCAGTCCCTGTAGAGCTGAAATGAAGAGCAGTGATCTCCTTCTCCAGCCCCTGGAGGCGACAAGGACATCCATGCACACTTATTTCCTGATGTTCCCATTAAACCAGCCCATCTTCCCAGTCCTATCCAGCTCTAACTGGGATCCTTCTCCATCATGGATGGCAACACTCCTGGAAGAGCTCAAAAGGACAAGGAAACAAGAATGAAACCACTCCTGGCTTTTAGTGGACAGGCTGAGGATCTGTGGTGATGGAACAGAGGGATGGTTCACTGTCTTTTAGTACAGAGCTTGGCAAACAGAGCTCTGGTCCCCAACAGAGGCTGGTGGGACCATTTGCTGTCACATCCAACAGCTGCACACAAGGGACATGCTCTGATGTGGACAAAGTCCTGCTGGGAATGAGTGCCATCCCCATCCTGGGATATTTCCCAAGTGCCAAAGTCCACACAAGGTCCAGAGAGAAATAAAACACTCAGGATCAGCAGGGAAGTACCTGCAGGAGCTGCCACCTTCTCAGCGCTGTCTCCAGGAGGGTGGAATAGCTGCTCCATGCACAGAGCTCAGGATGGTGCCTGCTGGGTTCTGACTGCCCAAAGTCCAAATCAAACCCTATAAAAGTAAAACCTCGATGTTCTCATCTCCACCCCAACCACAGGCCTGAGGGGTGGTTCAAGTGATCAGCTCCTGCCTCAGTTTCTCCTGGTACAAAATGGAATAAACTACATGAAAACACCCCCAGAAATCACATCAGGTTCTTTGAAGAACAGAGAACCTAAAATTTTAGTTCTATTTATAGTCTATTTATAAGAGTTGCAGGTAATGGAATGCTAATCCCATTCATTAACACTCAGACTCTGCTCATTAGTGTCGTTTTACTCTTCCTTCGCAAGGCCCAGATTTCTATTTTGCACATAATCTCTTTTATTAGGCAGTTTTTTCATAGCAAAAAAGTTTTCCATGCATGTTTTTTTAATAAGTCCCCTCGAATTTAATTAGGCCCCAAAAGGTTCAAGGAAGATCGGGTATGTATCCAAACTTCAGGAAACTCACTTGGAATCCACCTCCAAAGCTTTTAAGTTTTACTGATCACTGCTCTGTGTTCCACATTCTTCCTCCATGTCACTCCGTAATTATTCTGTTTTTCAAGATTGGAGCTCTCCTGGGGAAGAAAAGAGCTTTTGTCATATCAAACATCTCCCAGTGGGTGAAACCCCGACATCAGCCTGGGCAAGGGGCTCTGCCCACCCTTGGGAAATGTCCATTTCCTATCCCTTGGAAAAGGAGAACAACTGAGCAGGGCTTTTAAAGTCCTTCCCAGATTCTTTTCTGTGTGGAATTATTAAATCTCCCGAGTGATGGATTCTCCCCGTGGGCTCGATTCTCCTCATGGGATGCTGAGGTTGAACCCCAGGACTGCACCAGCAGCTGAGCTCTACTCCAGCCAGGAAAAAAAGCACTGGAAAAAGGGAAGCACAGCCTGTTACTTGATGCATCCTGCATGGTATTCCATAGTGTCTCAGAGCCATCAGTGGAAACCTCAGCCTCACACCAGACCCCACATCCTCACAGAATCATGGAATCATTTAGGATCAAAAAGCCCTCTCAGACCATCGAGTCCAACTGTTTCCCACCACTGACCTGTGTGCCCAAATGCCACATCCACACAGCTTTTAAATCCCTCCAGGGATGGTGTCACCACTCTGGGCAGCTGTGCCACAGCTGGGCAACCCTTTCACTGAAGAAAAATTCCAATAATATCCACCCTGGTGCAACCTAAGCCCATTTCTGACCATCACCTGATCCCAGTCCCAGACTTTGTGTGGCAACGTTTTTGCTAGCAGCTTTTGTGAGAGAAAACATCCCAAACAGGAGCAGAGATCCCCCTGCAAGGCCTCCAGATGTGTCCCTGCCGGCCAGAACACGCTCCCAGCCCAGGATCTGGATCTTCACTGGCGTTTCCTGTGGTTTTTCCAGGGGCAAACATCCTCGAGCCCCCTGATGCTGCAGAGGTACCACAACAGGGACAGCACCCACTTGGAAGCCGAGTGGTTCGTGGACATGGAGCCCTCCCAGTCTCTGGGATCTGCACCCTGGCCCTGCAGCCTCTTTTCCTGCTGCCAGGCTTCCTTGCAGCCAGCAGGGCTTGCATTCCCTGCTGCCTCACCATCCACTCCCCTTCCCCCTGCTGAAGCCTCCCCCAGCCGCCAGGTAGAGGATTTTGGGAGCTGCCATTCCTCCTCATTAGCATAACCCAGTTAGCTCCATATTGCTCCAATTTAGACAGAAATTGCAATTTCATCTGGAGCTTTAAACAAATGGGAAAATGTTCTAAACCACAGGCTGTTATTGAATTAAATATTAACATAAATACAGAGCTGAATGGAGCACTGGATTATTAATTTTAATATTTAATCCAACGAGAAACCTTATGGCTGTTTTTGGGTGGTTTATTTTCTTTAATCCAATTTCCCATCAGCACTAAAATTAAGTTTTCTTAATGAAGGAAGGTGATCAGCAAAGTGTCCTCCCGTGATCCAGGATTCCAGAGCTCGTGACTGCAAGCATCCAGACAATAAAAAGAGGAAGCAGCAGCAGTAATGATCCCTCTGTGCTGGCATGGGCAGGAATAAAAGGAACGTAATTAATATGATGTGCAGCTCAGATGAATACGAGCCAGAGGAGATTAAAGAAAGCAGGTGACCCTTAAGTGTTTATCACTCCCAGAGAAAACAGCACAGATGGCTGACTTTGAGGGAGACAGCTTTAAACACCAGCTCACCTAAGAGAGAGTTTTGGGGTGCTGCCTCCAGCCCAGCCCTGTGCCCTGTCCCCATGTCACCGTCACACTGAAGGCACGGGTGGGGACAGCAGAGGGGCAGAGCCATCCCTTGGGATGATGGGCTCCTTCCAGCTCCATCTGGCACATCCACCAGCTGCTGGCCCACCAGCTTTTGGGGGATGCCTGGTGAGTGCTCTGGAGGAGGGGACTGGGGGTGCTGGCAGGAAGAACAGGTCAGCTTTATCCTGGGAAGGGCAGCACTGGGTTTCTGGCTCTGAATTGACTCCAGCTCTGATTTTTCTCAGCCACGCTGCTGCTCCCCCAACGGGCTGCAAGGGAGAAGGTGGGGCAGGACATGTGGATTTTAGTGATGGCATTCAGAGTTGGAGGAAAATAGGAAAAAAAACCAATCCCATCAGGAAGATAGGAAAAGAAAACCAATCCCATCAGGAAAAAGGTTTGGAAAAAGCATTTTTCAGCAGCTGCAGCTTGTATAAGCCAGTCTGGCACTTCTTTATTTACACCAGCTGGGGATCTGCTCCAGGAGCCTGGGAGGAGTCTCCCTCCTTCCAGTGGAGCAGCATCCTTTCTTTTGCTTGTATTTCCATGCAGAGTTCAGACACGGTCAGTTCTCTGCCCTGATAACATGGTAAGGGGGCAGTTGTGTTTCCATAGGTGGTGGGGGGCAGGAAAAGCCCCTTTCCTGATTCCTGAGCTGTCTCTTGGCCTTCCTTTGGCTTCTTGCACCACTGATGCTTCCCACAGTAACTCTGAGCAGTGGAAGGAGGGGAAGCTCTTGCTCTGTGATGGGAGAGAGGGAGAGGGAGAGGTGGTCAAGGGTGGAGGAGACCAACTAAGAGGGACCAAGCCAGAGGTGATGGATGGCAAGGCTTCATTGGGATTCAGGAGCATCCAAGTGAAAGAGCAGACAGCCCTGATCACCAGCACTGAATGGCAACAAAACTTTCCTGGGCAAACCTGCAGTTATTTTCAGGCAGGTCCATCCAGCTGGAACCAGGCTGGGGATGGCAGTGCCTGGGTGCCTCCTCGTGCACACAATCCTCACCCTGCCCATCATCTCCCCAACTCTGAATGTGTCCTGCAAGAGCAACTTCCCAAAATGCCTTGGGGACTCCAGCAAAGGCACAAGTGGCAGCAGGGCAGAGGGAGAAGGCATGGAAAGGGCTGCTGCACAGGTTGGACCAGTGGGTTTAGGATTGCACAATCCCACTAGAATCACAGAATCATCACAGAATGTCCTAAATTGTAAGGGACCTTAAAGCCCATCCAATTTCCAGCCCCTGTCCTAGGCAGGGACACTTTCCATTATCCCAGGTTGCTCCAAGCTCTGTCCAACCTGGCCTTGAACACTTCCAGGGATCCAGGGGCAGCCACAGCTGCTCTGGGCACCCTGTGCCAGGGTCTCACAATCCTCACAGGGAAGGATTTCTTTCCAATATCCCATCTGACCCTGCCTTCTGGCAGTGGGAAGCCATTCCCCCTTGTCCTGCCACTCCAGGCCCTTGAAAGAAGTCCCTCACCAGCTTTCCCAAAGCTCTTCCCATTTGTTCTACCTTCCACGAGGTGGTGAAAGGCCTGGAAAGGCTGCTCAGCTTGTGGTAGCCAGATACAGGTGTTTTGCTGCCCAGGCTGATGCCAAGCAGAGCTGCAAACAGGAGAGGAGACAAGACAGCCCAGCCCTGCCAGCACATCCTTATGTTTCATTGTTTAAGCTCTTAAGCTCCTATTTGGATTTGAGCTGTAAAACATTGAACTGATTAAAAAAAAAAAAAAAAAAA
>VWZP01003703.1:390051-483024 GCA_013396995.1 Dicaeum eximium
AACGGGGGGGGGGTTTGTTTTTTTTTTTTTTTTTTTTTTTTGAGCTTTCCTGATGCCATCCTTTTATTCTACAACAGTGTTGGGCTGGAGAGGAAAAAAAAAACTCCATTTAGATTCGATTTGCACTTGTCAGAGCTTTTGCTCCAGGCTGCCTGGAGGCTGTTGGACAACTCTGAGTTCTCACCAGGTTTCCTTGACAATGCCGACAGGATTTTGTTTCCAGAGCCAGACTGGGAAGCACAGATCCCACAGCAGCCCTGCAAACCCCCCTCAGCTGACAGGATGCAGTGGGATCTGTGCTGTTTGCAGAGTGTGGAGCTCCTACCTTTCCCAAACCTTTCCCAAAGTGCTCTGCAGTCAGGGCAGGAGGCACTAACGTGGGCCTCCTGACTGCCTGAGCAATCACGGGGTCTGGGAAGGTCAGCCACATGCACACAGGGGGACAAGGACAATTCCAAATGAGCAGCCATTCAACTGGGACTTGGAGCTGATTAACCCAAGGGAAGGTTGGTTGTTCACAGCCTCTTGAAGAGTTTCTGATAGAGCTGAAGGAAGGGTGGCAATTCCTTTGCACACCAACCCCCGGGATTATTCATTCCCCTCTGGAATGAAAACTAAAACTGCTTGCAGGAGGGGGACAGGCAGCATCACAGATGCTCCAGGTTCAAATCCCTGTTGCCTGAGGGAGACAGAAGTTCTCCAACCCTGGTGACCAGGAATGACACCTGGGATGTCCCAGGGTATTCCCCCAGCTTGCTGCCGCTCCAGGTGGGCACTAAACCCTCAGGGATGCTGCACCCCACCTGCAGCTCCTGTACAGGTGCTCAGTACCTGTCACTGGTACCAACCACCATAGCCAGGTGCCTGCATCCCCACCCAAAATACCAAATAAAGGGCAGTCTAGAAACAGAAAATCCTCTTAGGCAAAAGTGCTTTTCCTCATTCCACTACCATCCATACCCCCTGGATTTGGAAGGCAACTGTACCACTGGAGGCTTGCCAGACCCTTGGCTGGCCAATTCCCAAAACCTGAAATATCATAAATAAGTCTTACTTACTTCTTTCCCTTTCCCAATCCTTCTTTAAATATCCCCATGAGACCACCAGCCTGAGACACACCTGGGCCCTGCTCACCTCCAGGCACTTCAGTGTGCTCCCACATGGGCACCATTCCACTGCCTTGGGAACAGGAGTCTCCTCTAAGCCTTTTGGAGGCCTGAGGACATGGAAGAGTTGGTCAGAAGGAGTAAGTCCCCTGAAAAATCAAGGATGTGAGGTTTAGACAGAGAGCTCCAATCTGAACAGCCAGTTCTGGAGGCTGTGGGAAGACAGAAGTTTGGGATTGGGAAGCAGAGTTATCTCCTCCTGGGAAGTCACACTCCTCTCCCAAACCACCAGCCTGTGCAGATCTCTGCATCCATTTTAATCCATTCCCAAATGTCCTGCAGGATGGAGAGAGTTTAACTCCCTAAAGCTCCAGGTGAGGGGATCACAGCCCTGCAGAAGGGAGGATGCTCCATGCAGGAAGCACCAGAGGAGCATCCAGCCCCAGGGCTCTGCTTCAGACACAGAACCCGACTCCAAACACAAGCAAAGACAAAACTGAAGCTCAGACACAGCAGCAAAATAAATCAGTGACAGAATCTCCAAAAGAGACAAATGAAGTTGGAATTCGTCCTTGTTTATTTTAATGTTTGGAATGTTTTCCTGGTGATTTATGCCCTGGCTTCAATGTGTTTCTCTCTCTTTGTCTCTCTCTTTCTGTCTCTTCACTTCTTTTCTTCTTTAAAACAGGAAAAAAAAAATATTTGGGAGTTAATTGGTTTTCCAGGCTTGGCAGCCAGACACTGTAATTGATCTCCGAAGAGATGGATTTGTCGGTGGGCTGGGCATGAATTTGACAACCAGGCAAGGAAAGGAAGAAATATTTTCCTTTGCACACTGAGCAAAAGGGGGGTCACCCTGGAAGAGCCAGCACCCCGGCGCCAAGGCCCCCCTTTTCCCAGATTTCCAAGTTAAATAGTGCTTGGTGCTTTGGGCCCTTCCAGTAAGAGGGACAGGAGATTTGAGCTGACTGGGAAAATCCCCTCGTTTAGAGCTACATCTCAGATGACATTTTTGGCTTTTCTTTTATCCCAGCTTTCCGCAGGTCCACATGAGAAAATGCCTGTTTGCCTTTAATGTGTGGCATGGGACACTCCTTGCCTTTCCATTCTCTCTGCTGTTTTGTCCTGCCTTGGAAGGCTGTTATCCCTGAATATCTCAAGCAAGACACCTGTAACTGCAGCTCCTGCCACCCCACACATCCCCAGTCAGAACTGCTCCTCACCCTGAGACCAGACCTCACCCCAGACCCCATCTCTCACCTCAGCTCTCTCCAAAAGGCTGGCGCCACCCTAAACCTCCAGGAGTTTCTTGGGGGAGCAGAGCTGTTCATGCTGTGAAGGAAGAGGAGCCATGAGTTGGGGGGGGACAAGGATGCCCCTGAGACCTCACATCCACTTTGCCCCACCAAACCCAAATCCCACTGTTGGGCAGAAGGCTCCTGGGCAGCACAACAAACCTGGACCATGTGATGGGACAGGTGAAAGTTTAACAAGAAAGTCTCACAGATATGTGTGTGCTTTTTTTTTTTTAGGCAGGAAGGTTTTTGAATGTAGAAACTGAGAAAGGAATAGAGATGGAAGCAAGTTTTGATATAGAAGAATAACAAAGGCCTAAAGGAACTGCTGAGCCAGTCTTCTTGGATAACTAAGAAGGCAAAGGGTATGTTAGTTAAGGAAGGTTTTTATGACTTAGAACAAAGGATAAGCCCACCTCAAACAGAAGATGTTTCTACCAAGCAGAAAGATACAAGAAGTAAATAGACATGCTGATGTTGTAAGTAGAAAAAAGGTCTCAGAATTTTCCACTTCGAGAAAACTGAAAAAACACTTCTAGCTTAAACTGTAACATACTGACCTTTTGTGATTGGAGAATAGTAACATGAATATTGTCATGTTAGTTATGATAGGCTATAGGTAATAGTAAAGGTATTGATTGGTTGTTATGTATTAAGATGCTCAGTAAAGAAAAGTATATAATGTATTGTAACCAGAACTAAGATGACTTCAGACATGCCTACAGCTGTGGCTGATGCCTTTAGGCTGGGCTCTGTCACCCACGACCCGTGATTGCTGTCTGGATACAATAAACAGCATTTTACAGAGCCCTCTGGAGTCCCGCATCTCTCCGTACGGCTCTTACAACCGTGCACAGAGGCTTTCCTCTGTTGGAGCAAAGAAATTCATATTCTGGTCAGGCAAAGAGGCCTGATCCTGCTGCTCCAGAGGGAGCTCTCCTGGAGGATGCTGTGCCTGCAGGCAGCTCCCTAAACCTGCCAGGGTGCCCTGCTCCCCGCTCCCAGCCCGCAGCAGATGGCAAGCAGCCGTTCCCGACAGACGCTCCGGCAGCGCCCGCAGGGAATCCAGGCTCCCACTCATCTCTGCAGGTAAACCCACCTGGGAATTTGGTGCAAAAAGCACAGAGCAACAGATTTCCCTGGGGTTTAGCGTTATCTGTCTCCACAGGGGCTGAGCAAGGCATTCCTGGGTTTGTGGACACACTGCAGCAGGGCAAGCGCTGGTCCTGGGAAGAGAATCCTCCTCCCATCACAGAAGGGCACCCATCCCTCTATCCCAGAGCTTCCTAAAGACTTAGGTTGTTTTGGAGGGTGCATATCCCAGGAAAAAACATCCTGCAGAATTCCTCTCTTCAGCATTAGGCTCCTCCTGGCTCCTTTTGCTTTTTGCTGCACATTTATTCCAAACACCTGTCTGAAGATCCGCTGGCTGAGCTCAGAAGGAGCCAGGAAAAACCAACAGCCTCTCTCAGACAGACTCTCCTTCCCCTCGTGGGCAACCCAGAGGAGGATATCACATTCCCACACACCTGCCAACCTGCCTGGGAGATGAGGGATTGCAGTCCTTTTATCCCTTAGAGCCCTCTTGGAAAAGCCAAGCTCAAGCCAAGCCCGCTCTAGTTAAGCTGTGCTGATGTGCTGCTCAGAATCCCCCCCACAATGACTGAGGCAGCGATTCTGTGCTGCTGACACCCCCCTGGCACAGCCCTGCAGCAGGAAACCCGGGCTTTGCACAAGGCAGAATTAAAGCCCGGAGCTAACTTCCACGGGAAGTTGTCGTGGCCAAGAATCCGTGACATTTCAGAGAGGAAGCAGGAATGTGCGTGGATAACGAGAATAGCCGGAGTTACGCCAGCTAAATACCAACATCTCTGCTGAAAGGGATATTAATATTGCGGGCCACCTCCAGCTAGAGGAGATGATGAGCAGATCTAACACGAGGCAGGTTTGCCTTCTGCTCCGCTTCCCTCGGAGGGGATACCGAGTTATGCAGATCCCATCCAGCTCCCGCAGTTCTTGTCTTCCGGTGCTTTTTCTCTAAAGCCTCCGTCAAAAATACTAAACAGCCTTATTTTGCCGTTGTTTGCACTGGGTGTAAAACTCTGTAATGGGAGATTTCTGGAATTGCAAGGCAGGTTTACGGCAGGAACGCCGCTCCGTGCAGGTGTAAGATATCACTCACTCCCCAGCGCCGCAGCTACCACAGCTTGTGACAGGGAAGCAGCTCACAAATGGTCACGCGAAGGAAAACATCTGTTCAGAGCTAGCAGGTACACAGATCATCTGCAAATTGCACAGCTTGTGCCTGATTTTCCCTGGCTTTGTTTAGCGACTCGCAGCTCGGCGCCGCGGGAGGCGCAGGCAGAAGGGACCTCCACGGAGCCGGGCTGGGGAGGGAGCGCCGGGCTCAGCATCCCACCGACCGCGCACACGGAGCACGATGGGCTGCACACCTTCTTCAGCTCAGGACCGCTCCAGAAAGCCACGTCAGGCTTTCCAGCAGGCGTAGCGGCCCTTCCCCCGCAGAGCCAGGTCTCTGCTGCCCCAGGGGTATCCCATTTTCCCTTCTCACAGGTTCCTCGGGCACGCAGCGTTGCCTCCATCTCACACACAAAAGATTTCCTGATCCCTGCTGGACCTTTACATCTGCTTCATGTTACGGGGCTCAGATCAGGAAACAGGAGGATTGTGTTTCCAGCAGACAGGATCTCTGGTTGATCTCCAGCCAGCCCCAGGACTCAAGCACAGTTCCCAGCACTGCGTGTCATGGCTGCAAGGAAAGAGCGCAGAATCGTGGAATGGTTTGGGTTAAAGAGATCTTTAAAGATCTGGCCCAGCATGAGCAGGGACACCTTGCAGTGACCAGGCTGCTCAGAATCCTCCTGTGCTGTTCAGGATCACCCACTCCCTGTGTTCCCACCTCTGTGAAAGGACTCAGATACCTGACTCAGACCACAGTGCCAGCTGTGTCCCAAACCCTCTGCCTGCTCAGGATTGTTCCAAGGAGCTAAGACGACAGTTTTGCCTCGTTATTTCTTTAAAAAAAAAAATTAACAATTTTGGTATGCTCTTTATTCCTTGAGAAAAGCAAATAGAACTGGAGAAGGGACCCACCCCTGGTAGCACACTTCCACCACCTCCTCTGAACTCCTGCTGCCCTCGGCTCTCCATCAGACACATCAACGCCCTTGGCACGGGATTTATCTTGTCAAGAGGAGTTCACCACTCCTGGCACTGAGCAACAAGATTTATTAAGTCCAGGACACACACCTCAGCAATCAATGGGAATTTCAACTGCAACCCCACTGAGAAAGGGATCAAGCCTTTTAAAATCCCATTCCTCAAACACAGTGGTGTTACAATCCCATTAAACACCTGCCTTGGGTAGGCAAAGAGCTGCTGGACCCTGTCTGGTGACACTGCATGCCAGGCCCTGTGCAAGCTTTGTACCCAAAACTGGGGTCAAGGCTGGTGAGCTCAGCCTGGAACTGCCTCCAAGGCTCGTCAGAGTAAAGGTGGCCTTTTGCAAGAGGCAGCTGCTGGGAAAACCTGACTTGTTAGTGTAAGAAAATGAAGGGGAAGAGGTGGTAAAATTGTTCTCTTTCCATGTACCAGGAGGTTTAACATGAAGGAAGAGAAAGTGCTGTTCAAGGTGAAAGAACATCAGCAAAAGGTCACAACTCACTCATTAATAAATTTAGGTGGGAAACTAGAATAAAGCTTCTGCCTGTCCAAGGAATTAGGGGCTAGAAAATGCAATAGGAATGGTTTTTCAGCTTTGGAGAGGGACAAGATGTTTCATCAGCTGCAGTAGAAGAGGGCAGGACCTGCTGGTCCTGCACCAGCCCAGCTCTGGTTTTTAAAGCAGCATCACTGCAGCCCTGCAGGCCAAGGATGCTAGA
This sequence comes from Dicaeum eximium, assembly GCA_013396995.1. NCBI lineage: Eukaryota > Metazoa > Chordata > Aves > Passeriformes > Dicaeidae > Dicaeum > Dicaeum eximium. The sequence goes on from VWZP01003703.1 coordinate 396,355, forward strand.
GCCAAGGTATATGGGAAAGACAGCTGATTTAATTGGAAAAAAAGAAAAACAACATTACAATTTTGAGGTTTGGGTCTGAGACAGAGCAGGAAAGCCAAGGGAAATATAAATCAAAAATCTCCAGTATTGCTCAGGAGGCTGCTGACCAGCCTTCCAGGGGAAGAGAGGGCGAAGCACAAGCAGATGTTCTCTGCTGACAAACCAGCCCTGCCTGTCCTGCAGCAGCCCACATGGAAAACCATATAGAAAATCATTAAACAATTACAACCTCCATTGAAAGGAGATCAGCCTTTGAAGACATTTCCCCAGAAACCTCTGTTCGCAGTTTTCAAATAACCCCCTGCCTCATCAGAATAATTGCCAGGAGTAAATGCTTTGGAGCTCAGCAAACACTCAGCACAAGGAAAGCAAAGAAAAAAGAGCCAAGGCAACCCTGCAGGTTCTGCTCTGTGCAAAGCCATGGCCCTCAGACCAAGCACCCCGTGGAGATGTCACCAGCCCCAGTGGCCTCCAGGGAAATGGGCTTTTCCCAGCAGAGAAAGGGCTTTTTTCATCAAATAATCCCTCTGTGCCAGCTCAGCGCTTTGCCAGAGGAAAGGATTCACCTGAAAAAATCGCCCAGCCAAAAAAAGGAAGTTCTAATACACTGGCTGGTTTAACACACAATATTATCGCTCCCCACAGACTGAGGCTTCTCTTATTTTGAAGGTGCTTAAGCACCTGACTTTAGTTAGGCCGAAATACTGCTCAAAAATCTGGCCTTTCATGCAGAACCAAGATAATCTTTGAAGACACAGCAACTCGACCGGCTTTGCTAAATCAATCTCCCCGTTATTTTATTCAGTGCAAAAGAAGTTCCCAGGGATCGCATTTCTACCAGAACTTGTTAACAATTTATAGCTATCACCTTAATCATTAAAAACAAACAATGGGAAAGAAAAAGAAATCATTAAATTAATCCCTGATGGGGAATCCCAGAAGAGAAAATAAATTCTTTTTCAAGACTGCCAGAATTAGGGGCCAGATCGTGTGAAAACCCGGGGAGCAAACGTGGGAGCAGCATCTGAGCAGCTGAGGGTGGTGAGGAGGGCTGCACTGCTCCAGAGCTCTTTGCTGTCATTCCCTACGGAATTGGCCACCATGGTGTGATCCAGCAAGGTGATGGTCAAGGCAGGGTGAGCCTTTTCAGCTCTCAGAGTGATTTCTGACAGAGCATGGGCTGAGCAGCTCAGCTCAGCAAGGAGAGCCAGGCCCTGCAGGAGCACCCTGAGGACCTGGAGCACAGCCTGGCACCCTTGGGCTGCTGGGGACAGCACATCCCTACTGCCTTGGGAGCTCTGGCTGCGCTGCCTCAATTAAAATCAGCATCCCTCCTCCCACCCCTCTGTGTCTCTGACAGCCCAGGGGGCTCCTGGGCCCAGCCCAAACCCATAAATCACGGCAGGAAGGCCTGGAGGAAACGTGAGGAGCTTTTATTAGCCCGGCTGATAGAGACAGAAACAAGGACACGTCTCGGAGCAGACGCTGTTCTTGTCTCCCGAGAACCCAAGCCCACACATTTGTCAGGTTTGGGCTAGATTTTTGGAGGCACTTCTTTCCCCCACCATTTGGGCTAAAATAAAGGCATTAATTACCACACAAAAGCCATAGTTCACCACACTTACACAATCCTCCCGCCCCAAATGCCTGTGTTAAATGCAGAATAAAAAGCGTGGGGGCAGCAGGGGGAAGGATCTTTCAAAGGGAAGGCAGCAGAAGGCCTGGCCAGAGGATCCCCACCTCAACCCCCACCCAAGGAAATGCCAACACTCCCTTCGTGCCTGGCCTGTCACTGAGTAATTGAAGGTGGTAATGGGAATGGATGAATGGAGGGAGAAAACACACGTGGAGACAGCTTTCTGCTGGATGTAGGGGATGGATAAGTGAGGGCAGAAAACACACGTGTGATAACTGCACAGCGCTGGATTTAGATCCAGCTTGGTGAGGCTTGGAAAACCCAGCCTTTGTTCCACTTCCATCCTTCTCAGCAGAGCGCGTTTTGCCGGTGGCTGAGCGGGCTGGTCCCAACAGAGGGGACTGACACACTGACCACGGAGCCACCTTCCCCGGCACCGCTGACCTTCCCGTGCCGAGCTCTCCATCGCGGTCCTGGCACGGGCTGCCACGGCCCCACCCAGCCCAAAGCGAACATCCCAGCGAGGCGTGATGGTGGGAAAAGCTGGGAGGGGGGTGGGAAATGGGGGCCCTCGCTTTTTCAGGCTGTTAACTGTAATTAGCCTGGTTTCTGCGATGTAATTATCCCGCAATCTCAAAGCAAACACCCTGGAGGAAATTGCACGGTTAAAGACACCACGGCATTAAAAATAAATTATGAGAGTCCTGCTCGCTGTTCCTGCGGATCTGTCAGCGTTTTCCCTCAAAAAAAGCCCCGGCTTGGGGGAGCTGGAATCACCCAGCTGTGACTCTCCCTGCCAAACTGTCTGCCCAGACAGAGGAAACGTCAGAATTCCAAACACCCCCCTTGCCAGCTCGGGAGATGTTTGTCACAGCCAAATTACAGCGTGGCTGCACTTTGGGGGAGGGGAGGCTGTTTTGTTTGGGGTTTTTTCCCAGAGGAATTAAATTCTGCCGTCTATTTAACACAGCGCACGAACAAAGCGTGCAAGGTGTTTGGAAACAAGTCAGCTCCTTACAGATCACAATATTCCTGCCTCTGGCACAGGGAGCCTCCTCTGCACTGCCCTTTTTGTTGCTGCCCGAGCGATTCCCGTAAGGAGGACTGCTTTATCCCAAATTTCTGTCCCAGGAGGTGCAGGAAGCTGAGCAGTTCGTGAGTTGGAGGCTCATGGCTCATCCTTTGGTTGGCTCCCATGCTCAGAGCTTTGCTCGGCCCCCCAGCTCCGTGGCCACTGCTCTGAGCTGCGTGGCTGAATCATGGGGAAAGGAAGGAAGGAAGGAAGGAAGGGAGGGAGAATTCGGAAGCAGGTCCAAGCTCCTCACACAGCTCTGTAGGATGTGATGAGGCCACCAGAGAAGACTCAAAGCTTTCTGTGGGCTTATTTGTAATTTTGCAGTGTTTTTCCCACTCTTCCTCTAAGACAGCACCAGCCCAGCTTCAGCCATACGCTTAAAACCACCAGAAGAGTTCCCAGCGCCATCCCAAAGTCCTTCCCTCATGTTCAGGTGACAAGGTGTCCCGAAGGGAGGATGTGCTGCTGTGTCACATCTCAGGAAGGAAGCAGTGAAGCAGTACCTCAGTGACTTTAAAAGCTGTACGAGACATTCAAACACCTTCTCAACATCTGCAGAGAGCTGGGATGTGGCACCATCTCCAAACCTTCACGTTCATCACCACGCACTACTTGGTTCGTTCTGCCACAGCTGAGGGATCCCAGGAACGTTCTGAGCCCCTGGGAAGACACTTTCTCTACAAGAGATGACCCAGAAAAGACCAGCACTGTGCTTCTCCTCAGAAAAGCAGCTCCCTTCAGGAGTCCTGCAAATGGGCTTCTCCAGAGCAGAGCCTTGCCCTGGGCTGTGGGTAATTAGTGGGTGCTCCTGGAGGACAGCCCCAACCTCCAGCAGCACCAAGCCCCACTTAGTTAAACCCCTAATACCGCTTAAAGAACGAATCAATCCCAGTGACTCTGCTCTCCACGGATCCAGTCACTCACAGGATGCAAAGAACACGTCTGGAGAGCCCATTAAAAGCCACTCAACTGGAAAATAGTTTCTGGCCTAATTCTAGCGCTGGGGTCTTGGTCGGGGGGAGAAACCTGACAGCGAGAGCGTGTCTGCGGGGAGCACGAGGCAGAGCTGTTAACTACTTCACCAATCTAATGGATAGCACTCTCCAACAGTAATTAATAATTAATATTCGTAGCCTGCTTAAATCTGTTGACTCTGTAAACCACAGCCTCTCACTTACAGGCCTCTCATCATGCTGAGACAAACTGGAGAACAACCCCCACAGAGAGACTCAGCATAAACAAGAGCAGCAGCAGCTCCCAGCTACCCAGGCCCAGTCTCAATCCCTCTCCTTGTCCCATCTTCATCTTGTTGAGCTCAGCATCATTCCTTAGCAGTGTCTCTGTCCTGGCTGGGCATGGGACACTGAAGTCACTAAGTCCAACCTCCTTCACAGGATCTGCTCAGGTTTTCCTGGGCCGTGGGCCCTGTCTTGCCTGGCAGGGAACATTCAGGACAGCAGCGGAGGGTCTCCAAACACAGACAAAAATCCCCAGTGGTCCTTCCTGTCTCCTTTTGAGCACTGGGGGTTGATTTGAAGGGTAATAAATTCAGTTAATATCCCCAGTCTGCTTTGCCCATGATGGCAACTGGTGAGTGATCTCTCCTTGTCCTTATCTCAACCCACAAGGCTTCCATTGTATTTTCTCTCAGGAGGGCAGTAATAGTGGCCTTGGGAGCAGCCTGTTGTCCAGCCAGGGACACAAGTTCACCCCAGTCCAAGATAAAACTGATAATCTATAGAAGGATTTATTGAATTCAGGAGTTGGACTCCTTGCACCAAAGATCAATTTGAGCTTTCTGGAGGCTGAAGTGCATCACCAGAGCACTGCAGATTGCTGCCTTCCCTCCAACCAATTCTCCTTCCTATGGATCCTGCAGATATTACTCAGAGGGAGAACCTCTTCCACCCTCTTTTCCCCACCTCCCATCCCTGTCACCACCCTTCTGAGAGTTTCAGCCACCAGGAGATGGCTGATGCCCTGGCCCCGTGGCCGTGGGGTCTGTGGGGTTGGGTTGTGGGAGTTCATGGCACCCAGGGAGCCAAAACGCAGCTGGGAGGTGTCAGAACCCACGTTAGGTGACACACAAGGGAAGGTGGCACAGGACAGGACAAGTTTGCAACCACAGCTCCCGAGAACAGCATCACAAACCTGAAGAACTTGAAGGGCTGGACCAAGAATTTGTGGATCTGGCCTGGGCCCAAACCAACCTAGTTTTGTGTCTGTAGCATCAGCTCCAGGGACAACGTGACTTCCACAGAAATCACCTTTTCTTTTCACTTTGCTCAAAATTGAAAGACAATCCTTAATAATTTTAAATCTCACGTTTTGGGGTAATTGGCTATACACAGGTGACTTTTTTGCAGCCGATTTGGGTCGTTCATTCTGTGTGTCCGTTACTATTCCTCTGTATTCCAAGTTTGGGAGAACACAAGAAATTTCTTTTTCCTGATAAAGAACATTATTCCATCATCTGCATTACAAATTGTCTTTTATCGTAGCTATGATTTAATCTGATAATAAACTTCTAAGACTCAGGCAATAGTTTCACTCACCAAGTCACATTTGATACCTTATTTCCCATGGAAACTTGAAATTCTGTTCAGTTTCCTTTAATCAGTATTCAACAAATACAATCCCATTGAAATTTGTTTTTCTTTCCAAAGGGTAATGGGAAAAGGCCTCCTTGCTAGCATTCAGATGTGAGCACACCTAAAAATATCTAATATCAGGAAACAATTATACTTCTTCACTTGAATTAATAATTTGCATTTAGAAAGGAGGAAAATATGCCCATAAATAATTTTTCCCCAGCTTCCTATAAAAAACAAGGACAATCAATGTGAATCTGTAGTTAAAAGTATCAAGAACGTGGCTGTCCTGCAAAGATGTAACTTGGTTTTAAACACTGAGAAGCCAGACCTTGGGAGAACGGGACATTTTTTGCACTGTGCTGCAAAACCCCAATATTTTGGGGAAAAAATCCAAACAAACCTTTTTTTTTTTGTTTGTGTACATTCTTTTATATTCAAAGCCAGTAAGTCCTTCCCTCTGGAATCTCCTAGGGAGGCAGAGAGTTCTGGTTTCTCCAAGGTTTCCAAAAGCAGAAGGAAAAAAGGAAAATAAAGAAATAATTTTCTCTTATTTAATTTTTCTTGAAAAGAGGAAAACAATCATCTGGGTTTGAATGAAACCTAATCCCGCACTTAAGTAAAATTCTTTATTTGGTCCCCGAGTCTGTCAAGATTTTGGTGAGATTTCCAGAGAAATGGATGTGCAATTTGAAATACAAAGTTCAACATTTTCCTTAGGAAAGCTGAACATAGGGCATTGAGGTAAAGCAGGATTTTTGGGGGAGTACAATCTCCCTCCCACATCCCACCCCTGAAATGAAGGAAAGCTGAATGAATTTCCAAAGGCTTCAGCGTTGCCAAATGTTGGGAGGGAAGGCACATCAAAAACATTTTTATGGAAAAACATAACCTACCTACCTGTCTTTTGTTTATCGAGAGAGACCTGGTGGTTCCAGAAGTTCTGCTGGGGCTTCCTGCAGCTGCTGAGGTGGGCACTACCATGCAGGGAATGGGAGAGACCCAATGGATCCAGAATTTCTCCCACCAGGGGTGCTCATCACTGGACTCCCAGCGGAATTCCAGCCTTTCCTCTTCATCCATGGATCCCCATCACCAGAGCAAAAGCACCTCTTCAGGTCCAAGCCAGATGGATTGAAGGGAGAGGCCTCGGACTGTGCTGCCAGGAACAGAGTTAAGACAGCCCAAACACGTGGGGAAATGGTGTTTTCCTTCTAATTTCTGCTGATATTCCATGAGCAGCATCCCTGAGCACAGCACTGTGATCCTGGCACCAACATCCCCCCAGCCAATTCTTCTCCCTGTTATCTCCATTCCCCTTTCTCCCCCTCAGGTTCAACCCTAATATCCCAACAATATCTGATGTAGGAAAGATGGAGCGTGGGAGGTTGGAGAGCACAAAAGCAGCCCCAGCAGCTCTGGACATTCTGCTAATGACGGGAATAATGATGGCATTCCTGTTAGGAACTGTGGAGATGACATGACAAACACTACTCACAATTACTGTAGAATGAGCAGAAGGCAATTTGGAATAATAATGGTTTTGAATGTAGAGCGAGAACAAACGAGCCCCTTGGTAGCTGGATCCCTCCTCCTGTGGTGCTCCAGGGCCCTCCTGGGATGTTTCAGTGTCTGGAGCAACATCTCAGGTGGTGATGCTCAAATTGAACCACCCTGAGTCCCTCCCTCCGTGTGCTGGGTCCTCTGCTTGCAAGGATCCTGCAGGAATTCTGGCCAAAACAAAACAACACAGGCCAACCTAGGCTCCCGAGGAGGGAAGGAAGAAGTTCATGCTCATGGAATCATTAATGCTTGAAAAGACCCCCAAGATCACCAGTGTTCCTTCATTCAACCCCAAACTCGAGCACCCCAAGGGTTGTGTTGGGAGTGGTGTTCCCTCCACCCCGTGCAGGTGCCACCCCACTATCCCAGCAGGATGCATGTTGTCTGCCTGGCCATGTGTCCAGCTCCCACATTCCACAGGCCTGCAATTGGGCAGGGGCAGCTGGTGGTGCTGGAATGAGGCTGGATCCTCACGCACACCGGGAACGCCTTCGCTCTTCCACTCATCAGCATCTGAGGGGCAACCTGAGTCATGGGCAGCAGCAGGAGATGGGAGGCCAAGAAAGACATCACAGGCAGGAGGAGGAGGGGTCCAGAGGATGAGCAGAGGGGTTGAGGAAAGCCAAGGAAAAGAAGAGGGTGCCTGGGAGGCTCTCATTTGAAAGGCGGAGGCTCCCTGCCAAAGCAAACAGTTGGACATGGAGGGCTCTCCATGGCTCTGGTTCACTTGGACCATCTGGCATTTATTGAAATTGCCTCCCTTTGTGTTTGCTCCCATGAAGTGGGTTTGTATTCCTGCTTTCTCTCCCTCCTTTCTCCTCTCCCAGGCCAACACGTAGCTTCTGTCCCGCCTTTCATCTCGCACGTCCTCACAACAGCTATTGAACAAAGAACGCCATTGCGGGGAATGAATCCCAGGAGGAAGCAGGGATGGGGAGAAAACGCCTGCACATGGACAGCCCCGTGCATGGCCCTGCTACCCCTTGTCTTACACACTTCCACTGCTTCCCTTGGCCCTCAGTCTGGGAAGGCAACAGACTGAGAGGAAAGATGGAAAGAGAAATCAGAGCAGAAGTTAAACGAGAGAACAGAAAAGCAGGGAGAAAAAAATCCTTCCAAAAGGTGCAATTGCAAAGTGATGACAGGCTGGTGGAAGGGAATTAGCAGAGAGGAGGGCTCTGTTCACCTCCTCCCCTCCCTGCTCTGCTGTGTGATCAGAAAGAAGCCAAAAGAGCCGTTTTGTTGGGAACTTTGGCATGCGCCGCTCTCCTGCAACAGGGGCGAGAGACTGAAATAATCAACATTTTCTGCAGCACAGAAATGCAAACACTCAAATTCACATCTCAACTGACAGCTTCAGTCAAAATACATCCCCCTGGTGCTCTTCAGTTAGAAAAGATTCACAGACTCGTTTCACAGCAGAGCCTGCAGTCCCAGGCCACATTACACAGCCATGCTGCCAGAGTTTGGATTTCCCGTAAGTCGGCAAGAAGCCTCTGAGGCTCGGGATGGACTTCCAAGCCTGTTGCACAGAGGAGCCTTTCCAGTGTTTTTTCAGGAAGTCTGTCCCAGTGGAAAAGAAAAAAAAAAGCAAAGAACATGAGCACTAGGGTGGGGAGAGGTTTCCTTTGCCCTGCTCAGCCTCTGCATGCTCCAGAGTCAGGACATCATTCAGCACAAGACCCCATCCTGCAAATTCCCACCCCTGTCTCTCCATGCTCCGCTGCCATGCCCCCACTGGGAGGTCTGTGTGGACTCCAAGGACTGCAGGAAGGAGCTTGGTGGCTCTGCTGGCACAAATTAGCGGAGCTGAAACTTTAGATCAGTGACAGAGCCTCTTCCTCCTGGGAGCAGTAAATTGCGATGCCGGTCCCTAAAGACCCTCCTTGCCATTAAGTGATTAATGAATTCATTAACACCTCTAGGAACACGGGAAATATGACATGGACAGCCTGCCTAGGCTTTGCAAAGTATTTTTCCAGAGGAACAGCAGAGAAGAGTGGCTAATTAAGCTATATGGCCCATGGCAGCACTACTACATTTATCCAGAGGGGATGAGCAGAGGGATGAGATTCTGTCTCCTGCTCCTGGCCAGCTTTTATTTGACCCATAACGAGATGCTAAAATCAAGGGTTTATTGCCATTATAAACCTTTCATTTGAAGGGGGGAGGGAGAAGGCTTTTTACTGTAATGACTTTAATGACTTTCCCAGCATTCCCAGTCCAGAGGTGGAATGGTCCCAGAGTATCTGGAGGTAAGGAGAGTGGAAGGAATTGCACAATGGCCTCTTCAAATCCTACAGAGAGACTTAATTCTTGCCCTAAAGCCACGGTCACATGCTCCAGCCCGTTTCCCTGACAGCTTTATTTACCAACTGTAACATAACCAACAGCCCAAACACTTGGGATGAAGTGTGAGCCGGGCTGGGGCTGTGACACCTGCACTAAATCACAGCCTGGGATCGCCTCCCCCGAACCTCAGCAGGACACTCCTGCTGCTCCCATGGCTCCAGCCAGGCAGCTGACAGGAGCCAATCCATCCCTGCCACAGGAATGACAATGCCACTGCCACATGTGTGCCTTGGATCAGTGTCCCAGGTCTGGCTTCCAGTGAAGCCTTCCATCAGAGCCCCAGGGGCAGCCAGGCAGAGATAGCTCAGGAAGGGATGCCCACATCCCCTACTTTGAAGGGATAAATAGCTGCTGCTTGCAGCTCATTTCCCTTCCTTCATCCTGGGCTTCTTTGTCCCTATGTCCCATATTTCACAGAATCCCAGAATGGTTTGGGTTGGAAGGGACTTAAAGCTCATCCAGCCCCACCCCCTGCCATGGGCAGGGACACCTTCCACTATCCCAGGTTGCTCCAAGCCCTGTCCAAGCTGGTCTTGGACACTTCCAAGGGGAAGTGGGGCAGCCACAGCTTCCCTGGGCATTTGCTGTATTGTTACAGACAACGTTGGGCTCATCTTTGCAGCCACCAATGACTGCAGGAATTCCTTTCCATAACCCAAGTGGGACAACTTTCCTTCAGCCCAGAATGGCACAGAGAGTTGAGACTGCCTTGTGCCTTTCCCAGTTCCTTGGGGACACAAGCTTGGGCTTCTTCACTTCCAGAACAAGCTGAGGAAGATCCACAGCAATCCAAGGGGACAAGAGATTTTCTGTACAAAGCACTTTTACCACTTGAAGGCAGTGGAGGTGGCAAGGAGCCACCAGAATTTCCTGCAGGTGTGGGGCTTCAGGAAATTTGAAAACTGGGGAGAATCAGGCTGGAAAGACAACTCCATTTTAAAGACAGTAAATTGGAGAGAGCTCAGAGAAAGCCCCTAGGAAGATGAAAGGACAGCAGGTATTGATTTACGTAGGGAGATCAAAAGAGCTATATTTGTATATAGTAGTTTAGCTAAGTGATGACTAAGTGTTTAACAGGAAGGGTTTGAAGGACACAAACCCAGAGAGGGGTTGTGCAGAGAAGGAGCTCAACAGGAGCAGTAGGGTGGGAGAAAAGAATGGGAAAAGAGGCAGATCCCACCTGCCTGCAGATGATTTTTGGCAGGGGGATGTGAGCAGCCCTGCTGACACCCAGCCTCAAAGCTCACATGTCAAACCAGTGTCCCAAAGTTTTCCAAACCCCATCCTGCACTTTGCTCACTGCAAGTCCAGCTCCAATCAGCTCGTGCCATGCCACAGCATCCAGGAGCACAGGGAAGGTCCTGGAGGGGGCCCAGGGTGCCCTCACAGCCCACACAGAGGGTGACTCCAAGGTGACAGAACCCCTGAGTGCTGGGAGCTCTGTGATTGCCCTGACACACACAGTACCCCAGGACAGAAACAGAAACAACCCTACATCTCAAACCCACTTCTGAGGACCCCACTCCAAGGCCTAAGGAATTAATCCCCGGTCTTTGAACTTACTTAAATATGACTGAAGCTGTCACTTCTTTCCTGGAAATAGTGTTTGAAAAGATTAACCTGAGTATGGCACAGGACTTAATCCACCTGCAGGTTCTGGTGACATCCCTGATTGCAGGGGATCTGCTCCATTCTGCTCCACCTCTGCTGGGTTACTCAGGATTTGCAGGGAGAGGGATGGGATCACAGCCAGAATAGCAAAAAACTCTTCTGTTCCTCAAGGTAATCCATGCCTAGGTGGGAAGAAGCCAGTTAAAGTGACTGTAATGAAGGACTTACCCTCAGCCTCCCTCTGTGGGCCTGGATTGGCACATGTCTCCCTTGTGCTTCCTAGAGCAGAGCCAGGAGCATTTCAGAGGCTGACACCTTGGAAATCCTCCATGGAGAGGAATCCTGAGTGCACAGCATAGGCGAGAAACACACAGTAACCACCCTGGGTTGTACAGGGCTGCACTGGAAAGGATCTGGGGAAAGGATCTGGGGGCCACAGTCTTCATTAAACAGCTGAATTTTTAAGTTACCTCATAGTCCTGAATCTGCTTACTCTGCTGAAGGCTGAGCTGCCCACCTGAGCAATGCCAATCCAGCCCTCTAGAGAAGAGATGGAGCAGGGAAAGGGGAAGACAAGCAGGACAGAGAGAATCTGATAAGAGAGCCTGATTGAATCGCTCTGTCATTACCTGGGACACCCTGAAAACTTTATGGCCTCACTTCATAGCCTGAAAACACCCAGAAAAAAGCTTTTGCTCCCGAATCTGGAGGGACATCCAGGCAGTTCAGATCAATTCCAGTGCTCTGCTCTCTGTCCACATCATTCAGCATTTTATCCACCATTTGCTGGAGTGATTCTCTTTGCTGAGAATGTTTATAGACAGCAGAAAGGGAGGTCACAAGTAAGTAACGATGAGAACAGGGCAGGTCACAATGTGGGTTAAATGAGCCCACGTACAAGGGGCAGGATTCATGGCCCCTTACAGACCCACTAAATACATTTTTCTCACCTTTTCCTATCAAGTGTCAACAAGATCTAGCCCAATCGAGGGCCCCTTGATCCGTGTGGCCAAGCAGGGATTCAGGAGGATAAACATCCACACGTGGTTGGAAAGGGTGACAACACACAGGGTGTTTTGCTCAGCCAGACACAGTCACTTGACCACAAGCTGCTCGCCCCCTCTTCACTGCTGAGGTACATCACTGTGGAAAAATGCAGTCTGATGCAAGGCAGTGCAAGATAACACCTCTGGGAACCAGGAATGCAAATGACAGCTACTTCCAATGTGAGAGATTACCTCAGAAAGCACCGACTGCAGCAGGACTAAAGATGCTGTCCCTGGAGTAAGTGAATATTCATCCAAGCAGGGACAGGAACCAGGCTTTCACTGGGCATTTGCATTTTCTTCTTCTCTTGCCCTCCATTTTCCCCTATTTCACCCACATTTGCATGACTTTATATGAAAAAAAAAACAACCCCCTCCAGCATTTTAGAGGCTGTGAGAGCCCTTATGCAGAGCATAGCATAGCTCTGGGTTTTTAGAGCTTTTCCAGGAGATGTGGGGTGTCCCCACAGGGAGGGGAGGCCTTGGAGAGCATTTAGAAGGATTCCATACACACAGCTGAGAGCTGGAAAAATTCTGAACTCGGCTCAGCTTCCTCAGTTTGCCAAAGAGTTGCTTAAAAAAAAATCCCAAGATGTCTAGGCATCAACATGGAAATATCCTGGCTTGCAGGGGACTTCCCAGGATTTTGACAACAAGATGATGAGATTCAATGCCTGGAAGCTCAGGTCAGATAAATCCCAAAATATAGTAGCAGGGAGGGACACTGGAGGACCTCATGAGGTGGATCCTCCTCCTTGGACACTGCTGGAGCAGGTAACTCCTTTAGAGCCAAGCTGTAATCCAGCTCCTGGGAGACAGGAGCAGAGGGAGCTGGGCTGGATAGCTCAGGGCATCCCTCTGTGCCCTGCTCCCTTCCTTGTCCCCTCAGCCATGACAAGGACAGGAAATTCTGGGTAATCTGCTGCTCAGCCTTGCACTCCCCATGAAGCTGTAGTCCAGTCTCACTCCCCAAGACCTCAGGAAGGAATTAGTTGATTTATTTTCCTCCCCCAGGCTCATTTGGCCCAGCAGATGTTGCTTACTTGTTCTTTTTGTTATCTCCTCACCTTCCTCTGTATGGTCAGAGAAGGGCTTGGCTGGAGCTGCCACAGCCGGGGTTTGTGGCCATGCCAGGAGTGGGGGTCACCTTGTTCTGTGCCCTTTGGGATCAGTTGGTGCCACCTCATGCAGTCACACAGAGTTTCTGTGACATTTAGTGACCACGGTGGGTACCAGACGCAGAGTTCATAACCTGGACAGCACATCCTTTAGTCTGTCAAGTGATCCCACTACTCAGAACCTTCCAGGCCTGCCCAAATAAACAGATGTAAGAGTTGAAATTCAATCTCTCCCCTGCCCTGTCCCCTGGAAAACTCTTTGATGACTAAGCCCATTAGGGGAGGAGCAAATCTCCTGGAAATGTCACAGCTGATCTCTGCTGACCTTATCAAAGTGCAGGATCAATACATTGACCTGTTTGGAGCAGGAAACCTTAAGCAAAAGCCAAAGAGAAGCAATTAAAGCAGAATTTCAAGAATGGGAGGGAGAGGGGATGGAAAAACTCCCTATTCTTGCTCTGGAGAGCGAAAAACAAATGAGCCAAAAGGAACCGTGATGCTGAGAATTATCATCTACATAATTAGTATTTGATAAAGCAGGAAATAAAATATAACATCCATTCATCATGCTGACAACTGCAGGACCATGGTGCAAGGCTCTCAGGAGATGGGGATTGTGCCTTCAGCAGTGCAGGTACCAATCCTCACCTCCAGCTCAGGGTGCCAGCATGTCCTGGGACATCCCAGGGACTGGTTTGGAACATGCCAGGCATGATCCTGTGCTCTGGACTGCCTGGATTTGAAGGGTGGAGAACCATCAGTCCTGGGGACAGCTAAGGAGCTTCCAGTGAGTCTGGGACCTCAGGCACACAGGGACCTGCAGCCAGCCTAGGAAGATAAACTGGCTTTCCTGACACCTGGAACTTGCCCAACTCCCCCTCTCATGGCTGCAGCAATCCCTGCCCTGGCTCTGAAACGAACAAACCATCACCATTTGAACACCTCATCCCATCCTGGGAGGTGGCAAAGCCATTTCAAACAGCCTGGAGCCAGCCTGCCTTGCAGGACAAGTATGGGCAAGGAATGGGCCTGGGTACCCAATGAGATGGAGCCAAAGGATTTCTGGTCAAAGACAACCCATCTCAGCTCCTATAGAACAACAAGCAGCACCTCCCCTCTGATTTTCCATAAGATGCAAGAGTATTTTCTGATAAACTCGTTATTGACCTTCCCATGAAAGGGGCAATCCACAGTGAAGAGGCTCCAGAGTGCAAAGAGGAGCTGTGGTTGCTACAGAGGACAATTCAAGGGAGCAGGTGACAAAAAGAGCACTAAACAAAATCAAAGAGATGGAGATTAACAGGTAAATCATTTGTAGGACATCTAGAGCAGCTCTCTCTACAGGGCTTTGCCCAAAGGAGAGATATTTTCCTTTCTCTTTATAGCAATTTTTAAGATTTACCTTTCCACACTAGGATGAACATGAGGCATTTGAAGGCAACTCAGGGACAAAACAGGCAGAAGCCAACTTTGCCTTTCCTGACACCAAGAGCCAAGTCCCTGCTGGCAGCAGCACGTCCACCCTGCTGTGAGGGGCAGGAGCAGGCCCACTCGGGATAGATCCCTACCCACCTGCTGAGGCACAGCATTTCACTGGAAAAACACCAAAAAATTACCTTGAGTACTGCAAGCGCCCCAATCCCCACGTGAATCATCCCACCATTCACCACAGGCTGCTGTGAGGAACAGGAAGAGCTCCGGTCCCAGCCCTTCCTCCTTCCCTCCCTTTTTATTTGCCATCCCCTCTAATCTCATCAACTTCTTTTGCTGCCTGGTTCTTCATAATCTCACCTCATTAACCCAGGACAAGGCAGGATCTCAGCTCTCCAGCTGACCACCTTTTCCCAGCACAGACACAGCCTTGTGAACAATGTCTCTGGGATGTGTTTCAAAAAAAAAAGCAATCAAAGCAAGTCTGCTGTCCTGGGGAATTCTCTGTGCACTGAGAGCCTCATCAAACCAGGGGAAAGAAAGCAACAGCAAATTTAACAGTGCCATCCCTGGCAGCCACAGATGGCTGTAGTTCCTAAATAAGCATTACATTAGTGCAAAGGAGAGGGGGAAAAAAATTAAAGGAAGAAAGGAAAATATAACAGCTGTATCTTAAGCCTGGAGGCTGATGCTAAATCTACATTTGTAGATGCTTTCAGCACTGGCAATAAAAGTCAAGTTGCTTCTATGTTAAAGGGACACTGCTGAGTGTTTTATGCAGCATCCTCGACCTGCTGATCATTTGGTGGGAACATCCTCCAGCTGTCCAGCAGGATGGGGACCTGGGAAAACAGAAGGAGATGTGTCCACAGAGGGAAAGAAGTGGGGGAAAGCATTAATATTTAATGGAGTGTTTTACACTGCTTTGAATGGAGTGTTCTGCTACAAAAAACACCAACAAAAACCAAACAGATACAAAAATCAATAGTGCACAATGGCCTTCAGTGCACTGACAGAAACATCACTCGCCCTCTCGTCACTGCTGTCATGTTAAAACCACAGCTCCAGCAACTTCCCCAGCCTGGAATTCTGCTGGGTGGGCAAAACAGAAGAAAAAGAACTGGGGGCCTTGGCTTGAAATCTTGACCCCTCCAAAGCAGAGGAAATCTCACTCTGGAAGCAGGAGCTCAGGTGGGGTTCATGGAATGAATTACAGGATCCCAGGATGGTTTGGGTTGGATGGACCTTAAAGCTCATCCAGTGCCACCCCCTGCCATGGCAGGGACACCTTCCACTATCCCAGGTTGCTCCAAGACCCATCAAACCTGGACTTGGACACTTCCAGGAGTCCAGGAGCAGCCACAGCTTCTCTGGGCAACCTGTGCCAGGGCCTCCCCACCCTCCCAGGGAAGAATTTCTTCTGTGTATCTAAGATAAATTTCCCCTCTTTCAGTTTGAAGCCATTCCCCCTTGCCTGCCATTCCATCCCTTGTCCCAAATTCCTCCCCAGCCCTTCTGGAGCCCCTTTAGACACTGGAAGGGGCTCTGAGCTCTCCCTGGAGCCTTCTCTTGTGCAGGTGAACACCCCCAGCTCTCCCAGCCTGTCTCAAAAGCAGAGAACCTCCAGCCTTTGGAGCATCCCTGTGACCTCCTCTGGACTCTCTCCAGCAGCTCCATATCCTTCTGGTGCTTTGGATTCCAGGGCTGGGGCAGCTCTGCAGGTGGGGTCTCACCTGAGCAGGGCAGAAGGGCAGAATCTCAATCCCTTTCCTGCTGCCCATGCTGGGGACCAGCCCAGGGCAGGAGGGGTTCTGGTCCCAGTGAGCACAGCTGGGTCACACTGAGCTCCTCGTCCCCCACACGTCCTTCTGCTCAGGGCTCTTCAGGGAAAGCTCTGTTCCCAGCTGAGGGGATGCTGGAGACTTTTCCCCATGATCTGGGAAGGAAACCATGAGTTTGCTGCCAGCAAAGAGCACAGTTGACAGAGATATTGGAGGAGCAGTACGTGGTGACATGACCAGGCCTCCAACAGCGTGCAAGAGCAGCACCCTGGTCCTGAGCCACCTCCACACTCATGGCTGTGCCCAACCTGCAGCCAGTTCAGCCCAGCACTGAGAGGAGCGTTTTCCTGAGGCAGAATCTCTCTGTGGAGGGGTAGGAATGCCAAGGATCAGTCGTGGGAGCAGCCCAAGCTTCTCCCCAGAGCTGCACCTTCCAAAACAGAGACAACCCAAATCACTCCCCCTCCCAAATCACCGAGCTCAAATGACACACACGTGTGTGTGCTGTCAGGGATGAGGCTCCTTGCGATCTCACACATCCCTTTTCCTCTCCTTTGCTTTTTAAAGGTTTCATTTCTCTTGTGTTTCCATCAGTCTATGACAAAATGCAAAATTACCTCCACCGTGTCCGAGCTGTGGAACCTTCTACTTCCTCTAGAAATGTTCAGCATTTTTATCACATTCACTTATTTTTTATTACACTTCATTAGAACAATGATGTCCTCTAAGCTACTTGGGTTCTTCAGCAGCCCATGACTACTCCCTCCCTCACAAACATTGCAGATTATTCCTGTTTTGCTGTCATATTCCCTCTCCATCCCTGAATTAGCTACGCCAATTAATTACCAGCCCCTGGGACTGCTCTTAGAGCACAAGCCCTGAGGCTGAGGAGTGAAAGGGATGTTATTACACAAGTGAGCAGGGTTTGGCTGCTCTTACCTGAGCTCTCTCGGGATTTTCCATCAGAACGTTGATTTCCTGCAAAAGGAACAACTCACCTGGGCACGTCAATGCCAACACGTTCTTGTTTCTAAACAAAAAATTACCCGAGTGTTTTGACAACATCAAAACATCATGTTTCATTATTTTGAGGGCATGGAATACTTTGATATTAATTCTAAAACATCCTTTCACTTAGAAGTTTCTCTTATAATCCAACTGCTTTAAATGCCAAAATCAACTGAAAATATGTAAACAATTTTTAATGGTTTCACAGGGACATGTCAGGACAAAAAATACATTTAAATTAAACTCCATCATTTTTCCCTGAAACGGGAAATGCGCTTTTTGCTCAGGTCTGGACATCAGTATGAGATCTTGGTGGACTCTGATGTAACTGAGAGAACCCACCCAGGAGAGATGGACAATGGGGCTAACAGGGAGTGCTGGAGGGCATGGAAAAATCCAGGCTGAGCCAGGAGAGGAAAGAGGCAGAAGGATGAGCTGGGAACAATGCTGCAGGCCAGGGAAACGTGGATTTGTGATGCCAGGTGGAGTATTTGCACCTGGGCCAGCTTTCAGGGGGTTTGGAATGGGAATGGAGAAGCTGCCAAAGGAGGCCATTTCAGAGCACTCATTTCAAGGACAATCCACAGAATCCTTTTAAATCCCATCAATTAGTGAAAACCCACCCTGGGATTTCCTTCCCTCTGAAGCAGGCTCCCTGCTGTGCCATTGTTGAGCTCCATCCTGGTGGCATCAAGGGGAGATCTGGAAACATCATCTCCATCACTCCGAGCTGCTCTGAGCCTGGATCACCAGAGAAAGCGGATCAGTGCCGAGCGCCTGGCTGGGAGAAAAGCTGGAGCCATGCTCTGAAACACATTAATTGCTTATTAATTACCCCATTCATCACGGTGACACCCTTGTCTGCATTCCCAATGGCACCCTTGCCGTTGGCTGGGACTGTCACACCACTTTGGGTAAACTGAGGTACTTCTGCTGCCTCACCTCGGACCCTCCTGCATCCCAAAAGGTGGAAAATAAACCCCAAAACCCCACACCCTCACGAGAATCTGAATGACAGCATGGCAGGTTGGGAACTTGCCCCTCAATGGCTGCAGGGAAATGCAGATGAGAGGGGACTCCCAGGACAATGGTGCTCCCAAGCCCTCAAGGTTCGGGATTCATGGTACGATTTGCAAAGTATCATTTTATGGAGCCCATCCAGAGCTTTGCTGCAGCTTCCCACAGGCAACTGCAAGTTCCCATTAAATCACAGAGAGCTGTAAACCAATCACCAGGGAAAATTTCTGTTCCATCATCGGTGCTTTTTCTTTATTTCATTATTTATAGCACTCTCTGATTTCCAGCAACTTTTTTATTATAAAAAAAAATTATTTTCTTTGTCTGAAAATTGATATAAAAAGAAATCCATCTCTCAGCCGTCATTTCTCTTAATGATGTTTACATCAGCAGATGGGGAAAAAATCACTTTTTAAACAGAATTTATTACCCGCTGACCCAAAGCTTTCCCATACATCACTGTGCTTTCACAAAGTTAGTTTCCACAGCAACATGATGTAACTCTCCAGCATGTCTGGGAGCTGCTGATGTTAACTCTTCCACTCCTATCCATATTTCTTTGTGAAGGGATACCTTGGCCACATGGACACCTCAAAAGTGGATGATAGTCGATCTCCTGAGTTGTAAGGGACCCACAAGCATTGTCCAGCCCTCAACTCCTGGCCCTGCAGTGACACCCCAACAATCCCACGCTGTCCAAACGCTCCTGGAGCTCTGGCTCAGGAAGAACTGTGGCTCTGGGAAAGCTCAGGCTCAGGAATGTTCTGCGATAGGGACGTCCTTAGGTTGTCCCATTTAATGAGACATCAAGTAACAGCTTCAAGCAAGGAGGAAAGGCTGCAGGAGTCCCAGGGAAAGGGACCATCTGGGCAGGGGTAGCACAGAAGGAAGGAGATGGATGTCTGGAGATGCTCATCACAAAATCATGGAAATGCTTGGTTTGGAAAGATCATCCAATTCCCAAGGGCAGGAACACCTTCCAGTAGACCAGGTTGCTCCAGGCTGGCCTTTCCAGCAGTGCAGCTGAAAGCAAGTTTATCACAGCAGGAGCACACAAACCCTGTGAGAGATCTTCTCCAGGCCCACCTTCTGGCCACCAAGGCCTGATGCCAAGAGACTCTGGGAACAAAATATAATACAGGGCTCTTCAGCAAAAGGCTTAGTGAAGATGGACAGACACTTAGGTCTTCAAAATAGTGATTAATTCCTCTGGGTGAGCACTTTGTGCTGTGGTTCATCTCTTCAGAGAAACTTGGTGTAGAAGCCCCCAGAGAGCAGCTCCTCTGTGGCTCTGAGGGACCACGTGTGTGTGAACAGCTCCAGAGCTCTCTCCAGCAGCACAGTCCACAGAGAGTTGGCACAAGAGCAACCAGCACCAACATCCCGAGGAGGGGAAGGGCTCAGCACAGCACCAGGAAACTCCCAAGGATCTGGCTCCAGGCTTTGGCCCTCCAGCTCCTGCCCAGCTTCAGGCTCGGGTGGATTTAGCAGCAGGTCTGGCCTCTCAGCAATCAAGGTTCAGCTCCAATAAAGACAGTTGCACCTATCACTGCATTTATTGATTGCTGGGATGTTGATAAACAATTGATTTTTTTCTGCAAAAGTCACCTGGAAGGAGTTTTATGCCTCTCTGTACCGGGAGTGAGCGATAGCAGGAGCCTAACAAACACAGAGAACACAAACTATCTCCTGCTAGGGCAGATAATTCCTGCTAGCAAATGGCTGAGTAATAGAAAGGAGTTGTTTCTACTGGGATTTGGGAGTTTACCATGGTGGGAGATGGGAAAAGCATTTACTCAGTGCTTTGTCTCAGATATCACTGTGTCACTTTGGCACCTTATCAAAGGAATCCAATATCTCCAGCCCCTTGGCTTGAGCCAGTTACAGAGCTGTAAGTGATCCACCTGAGGAGAGATGGCAATCAGCTCTGAGCACAGGCCTGCCAGAGATCAGAGGCCAAAGAGAAAAAGGCTGTGGGACTGTGGGAGGCATGTCACAACTCCCAGAGACAAATTGTGCTGAGGGGAAAGCAGCTCCACGTGAGTCTTGTTAGGAGGATGTCACACAGAGAGCTCTGGAGTCAAAAAACAACCAGGCATTTCAAGGGGACAAGAGAAATTCAAGTTTCTTGGGTCTGTGGCTCCCTGAGAATTGGTGCCAGATATCAGAATAGAAACCAGAAATCTGGGAGGAAAATGTAATCCAGGCATTGGGGTCCTTCAGGAAAAGAGGACCATGTAATTAACTTATCCCTAACTTGGGAAAACTTTAAGTAGCATTCACAAGAGACAGCAAAGCAAAAGGGCACACTGGAAACCAGGCCCTGGCAGCTCTGATCTCCCCAGACATCCTTGGATGCTGCAGAGCTCTGCTGTGAGAGTGCCCCGAGGAATTCCAATCCAATTCCAAGTGTGCTGTGGATCTGTATTTCTCTCTGGACATCAGCCCTACGTGTGCTGTGCAACAGATCCCTGACATAGCACTGACAGGGTCTACAGAGGCAGAACTTCCTCCTAAATTTCCTTCTGCTCTCCCTTCAGCACTTCTAAAAACCACACAGTGGGCAGAAAACATCTCCAACACGCACAGCATGAAAGATGCTTCAATGTCTGTTCCCCACAGCCTGGAAGGATGGAGGGAATCCCTGTGCTAAATCCTTCTCACCTTTTCCAAAGCACAGAGCTTCCTCAGTAGCACCAAAAAAAGGGCAGTCCTTGTCCTGGTCTGCCCGAATAAAAGGATTTATGGAATTTAAAGGTGCTTTCTGAAATGAGTCTCCACCCATAACTGCACTTTGGCTGGTGTGTCAGCTGTGTGTGCTCATCACCACAATAATTCATCAGCAAACACCAACAGCTTTGGGAAAGCTGACTCAGGAGACTGAGACCTTATTTAGCCAAAAACACTTGCTCTGATTGATTTTTTCCTGAAAACAATTTAACCTTCCTTTTCTGCATTCTGTGTGGCAGCTCTTGCACAAGTTAAAGTCTCCAGCGAAGCCACTCTGAGCTAAGAGGCATCAGTTCTCCCAAAAATGATCCGAGCCCCATTTGCAGTGACATGAGCATACACTGATGGGGTTACCATCATTATCAGAGATCAGACTCGGGATTAGGATCATTATCAAATCAGCCTACCCATGCCATTTCCTCCACTTATCTTAAAATCCTCGAGTCTACCAGACGATGTTGACCTTTATATCAAAAAATGTCGAGCAGCCTATTTATTGGAAAGCTCCAAATTAGATGACCAAGAAGGAGAAAGCTTTTCCAGCAGCGGCTCCCACCCCCATCAGCAATCAGCAGGATCCAGGAGCTCCAAAATGCAGGGAACAGGCTGCAGGCTTATCAGAATAGTCTGTTTGATTGCAGGAGATGTGCTGATCAACCGGGCAGCCAGTCAGGGGGTGTTGTCCAGTTCCTGCCCAGGACTGGGAGATTCATCCATCCATCCATCCCCAGAGTCGGTTGTGCCGTGCGGGAGCAGCGCCTGCAGTGGGGCTTTAACACCCTGGCCCATGGAATGAGGGGAGCTTGGGATTGAACTGGCAATGGGAAGCCTCAGCAAAACCACACCCTGTGGAGGACCAGGGCATGGGGCTTGGAAATGGGCCACAGCCCTTCTTCTGCTCAGGGATCCTGTAAGAGAAACTAGGATGGGTGCAGGATTCTGGAGCGGGATGTGGATGTGTGTCCCAAATCAAGGACAATCCTTTCCCAAAGCTTCCCATATCCAATGTGTGGGTCAGGCTGAAGCTCAGCTCCAGGTCCAACAGTAACGTGAGTCAGTGAAAATGACTCTGTTGGAAGGAGAAAACCAGGATACACAACCCATGGCTGTGACTGGAGCTCTGGTGGGTGAGCAGTAGGAATAACCCCACACATGATCCCAAGGCTTTGGGATGCCAGCACTCAGCCACCACAGCATCCAGGCAGCATTTTCCCATGATCACCTGTCCATCCTCAGACTCAGCATCCCATTTCCAGCGATCCTGAGGTCTTACACCTTACCCACACCGCTACAGAGCTGGGACCACTCGAGACCTTGCCACCCACCCTCTGCAGCCCAGGTTGCTCCTGCTCCTTCCCAGCCTTTCCACCTGTATTTCTACTGGAGGGATCAGCCATTGAACCCGGCCCCAAAGTCCCGCCCTGCTCATGCAGAAGTCCCCCTGGAGTCCAGAGGAACATAAACCAAACCCAGCTGCTCTCTGCTGTCACAGCCTAAGTGCATTAATGTCCTTTTATCTCCATGGGGGCACCGCGGCCGCCCCTCGTTTCCATGCAATTGGTGTTAATAAAATCTCTCTCTGCAGAAGTGACAAGGGAAGGATCCACTTCACTTGGCAGATTTTATCTGCGTTGAAATTGAAGTGCAAGACTTGTGTTCCATAAACCCCTCTGTTGATAACTCTCATCTGCGACCCTCCTCCGAGACCGGCTTCGGGCTGATTATTCCCAAAGAAAACATCTCTATAAGGCAGCCCACAGCTCTGGCTTGCAATCAACAAGTCAGCTCTGAAACACTTCTTTCAGCCAGCTTAGGTAATTTTCACTGCAAAATTAAAAGGAAAAATTGTCCAGAGACAAAACATTACACAGAGCACATGGGAAATAAGATCCGGAATAGATTTGGAGTTGTGGCCAAAAACTGCTTAGTTTGGATTGAGGTGGGAGCCCTTGGAGCTGTGAGGCAGCAGCTGAAGGAAGACCTGAGGAAATTAAAGCAGCTGTTACAGCCTCCTTTCCTCCTCAGCACACGTGGGCGAGGGAGGACAGGAGCTCTGAGCTGTGGCTGAGCCCAGAGGTCCAAGCTCCATGGGAAGTCCTAAGAAAATGGGTGGGAGAGAAGAGAAGAACCAGCTGAGCAAGGAACACACCTGAGTGGAAAGGCAGCAAGGCTTTGTGCCTACCTCCAGGAGCAGGAGGTGGGAGGAGCAACTCCAGTCTTGAAGATCCTGAGGTGTGCAGGAAACCAACAGCATGGAAAGCAGGAAAAGGGATGAGAGCCAGGTAGCAGCATCCTCTCAGGATGCCATGGAAATCAGTCTGTATTCCCTGCCATCCCAACAAATGTGGATCAAGCACGTGCATGTGTGTCCTTTGGAGTGTTGGGGTGCTGGGGGTAAAGCTGTACCCTACGTGCCACCTTAGTTAAGCCTGGATGGCCAAGTGAAGCCCTTGAGCCACTTGGAAATTCTCCTGGAGGTATTTCACCGGAGCCTTGAGGGTCTGAAGACCAAGGAAAGACACATTCCCACCTCTTCCCATCTCCCAACATCTTTCTGTTCCTATCTACAGAACAACTTCACCATGCTCAGATTTTCCTCTGTGCTCCTGAAATCCCAGATTCATCTGCTGTGTCTTTGGTTTCACACAGACTCTCCCCTCATAAATCACTCATTCACTTCCAGATTGATATTAACCATTTTGCCAGAAGCTCCTTATCTGCACAAGCTGCTGCTGAGCCCAACTAGATCTGTCCACACTAAATGGAGAGAAATTATGAATGTGCTTCATCAGTCAAGGCAGGGAAAGTGATAGCAGTGAGGAGAGATGGTAAATAAGGAAAGCATCCACCGAGTATTTCCAAAGTAAATCAAGTTACGGGAACAATTAGAGGAAATAGAGATTTTGTCTGCAATTACAGTCCCTTTGCTTCTCCCATCCACACAGACAGTTATGCAGCATCAAAATGAAGAACTGACTTGCATTTTTAAAGTTTCAGATTTTTTTTTTCCCAGCTGGGAGAACAGTTTTGAGAATCTCCCTCTCTCCTTCCCCATTTAGCCAGCTCTACTGAGCTCAGCTGTAACTTGAATACTCGATTCAAAATCAGGTTAGAGCTGAGGGTACTGATGAAACCCAGCTGAGATCCCCCCACCCACAGGTTCAGCAAAGCTTTTTGCAGGAGATTTTGGCCAGACAGCAAATGAATGCAGCCCTAAAGCCCCTTGTGCTCAGCAAAGCACAACCAGAGGAATTCATTAACCATTTTCCTAGGGCATTTTTTATAAGTCCAGGTTGTAGCAGGTGAGCCCTGCCCAGCCTGTGTTTGAGCAATGAAAATAATGACTTTTTGATATTGAAAAAGGATAAAACCTTAACTGGCCCCATCTAATTGGTCATGGAAGGCAAATGATTATAGACTGGGATCTAGAAGGTGGCGATTCGTGGAAGTTTTACAATTAATCTAATTAATAATCTTCAGTTAATTTATTGCTGTCTCTTAAGAGGTAAAAAGGAGAGGTGTGACTGCTGTGGATGGAGACACAGCCCAGCAGCTCTGCCAAGCACAGGGTGACAGCTCAACCTTGCACATGACACCGCTTCCCGGGAATTCTGCTTCCAAATCCAACCCCTGCTGTGAGCGTGGGGGGGAGGAGCAGCCTCTCCCCCCCCGGAGATAAGAAGTGACAAGTGCCCGAGAGTGCTGGTGTGCTGGGACACGTGGGGACAGGAGCCAGGACAGAAGGACAGGTCTCCCCGCGAGGCGCCGGAGCAGAGCAGCCCAGCGGGGTCTTGCCTTCAGCCAGGACAATGCCCTTGGAATGCTCTCCTGCCTGCTAAACTCCTGTCTCCTTCGAGCTGCCTGCAGCCCTTTCCATCCTGGCCAAAGCCAAACCCTGGCCAGAGATACACAAGGTGCAATAAACATCGGTTTTGCCCTCAGGGTGGAATTTGTGCGGGGTTCATTGGACCTTTCCATCCCTGGGTATGGATTTTTCCACGCTGCACTTCTCAGATGGAGACTCCTCACCTCATCCAGATTGCAGGAAGGGTCTGGCTCCCCACAGGACCCCAGTCCTCGCTCTCAGGGCAGGATTTGAAGGAGCAGGAATAAACTGAGGTTTTTTTCCCTGCAGCCAGAGCGAAAGCAATGGTGGTACTTCCTCAGAGGATCCCAAACCCGGGTCCAGGTAAGACCTTCCTTCCTCAGCACCACAGCCTGGGCTCCCACCCTCCTCTTTCCTGCCTGGCTGCATCCTCCAGTCTCCTGTGCCTTGGTGGCTTGTACAGTGGGCTAACACAGGCTCTCACATCAGTGCCTCATTATCCAAATCATTCCAATCACCTCATTAGGCACCTGCTTGAGGACAGGTGTGAGTTTGCCTTCCCCACCATCAAGCTCATCTTGAGATCAGGAGAGGGACAATCCTTGGGGGTATGCAGAGAGCCTCGAGAAGTGGTTAAAAATCAGGGATACTGCAGTAAATGATGCAGGACTGGACACAAATGGCAGTGCCAGCCTCTTCCCTATCAGAGCTTTTCTTCCTAATAAATGCGTCCAGTTGAAACAGGGACTAAAATTAAAATAGAATTGCTGTTCTGCAAGAGTGGGGGAGAGCTATTATGTATTTCCCTCTCAAAAGTCAGACAAAAGGTCAGCAATTCCTAAAACTTGTAAACCACACAGGAAAAAAAACCACCAAACAAACAAAAAAAAGAAGAAATTTGATCGAAAGCTGATGATGCTCCAATCCAAACCAGGGCAACTGAAAGTGCCGCACAGCAACTGGGGCTTCTAATTTAAAGAGAATATTTTAAACAGCCCAGATTTGCTGGCTTTTTCTATTTTATTTTGTTTAATCAAGTGAGAAAATTAATTTTTAAAAATCCTCCCTGGAAAAAAGTGGGTTTTCAGTGGAAAGCAGCTGAAATGAAAAATTCTTTTGCAGGTCCTCTCTGAAGAGGAAAAGGCATTTTTCACTGAAATGGATGGAATCTGTTCTCTTTCCTAATGAAAGGAAATGATGCTTCTGGACAAATCCCTGCAAAGAGGACAGTCCATATGAGGGTAAAGAGCAGCTCCAGGCTTTTCCCCAAAACCAGCCCTGGCAGAAACCCTCCAGTGCTGCATTGGCTCCTAACTGCAGGTTTCATTTAAAGCAAAGGATTCGACTGAAAACAAAGCTCTTCAATTTGGATTTTTCCCAGCGGTTATGTTGTGGTTTTGAAAGTGAAGCTAAAATCAACAATTACAGAAATTGCAATGCCTGTGTAACGAGCACAGCAGTGGAAAATTCCCATCCCGCTCTGGACTCAAACTCAGAGTAAATCCTGCTTGCAGGATTGGCTTTGGAGAGGACAATGAATTTTCCTCTGAGTTACCAGGAAGCACTGCAGAAATATCCCCTCCTGGAATGAAACCTACCCTGATAACTTCCAGCAAAATCCCAGCCTTAAAAGTGATCATGATTTGCCCTCCCAGACAAGGCAGTGGTGCCCTACCAGTGCAGAGCCTTGTCCCTGGAAGTGCTTAATTCCATATGCTTCAGAGGATAGAAGAGGAAAAAAAAATAATTAAAAGGCCCTTAATGCATCTGGCCAATTAAATAAAGCTGTAAATGGCAAGGAAATAATTCCTTGCTGACCCCTGCAGCAATCAGCTGCTGACCTGCAGCATGAGAATTGATTAGCCCTATCTTAGCATAGCTTGTATAACTACAAATGTTATTATTGGCCATAAAATCAGCCAGCCCTTTATGCAGCCCATTGGTGGCATTTGGCTCCCTGACCCCCTCAGCCATGAATTTTGCCTGCTGGAAGGAGCAGCCCTGGGCTGGGAAGAGCCTTTCTGTGCATCCCTGTGGAATTGGGAGGTGGTTTCCAGTGGTGGGCAGCACTGTCCCAGTTTGCCCCAGTCCAGCCCTCAGTAGATTTGGTGCAGTGAGGGTTAAATGCCCAGAATAAGCTCAGCCTTACAGCTCTGAGCTGCTGCCTTGGGAGCAGGGAGAGGGCCCAGGCTTCCCTCACTCCCCTCACTCTGTTAGTAACAGGGCTGTCAGCAGCAGCTTGAGTGAAATCCTCCCCTTTTCCTGAGCCACAGCAAAGCTGGGAAGGGATCTGCCCTTGTCGTCCTCCCTAAGAAAATCCCATTTTCCTGCTGCAAGTGCTCACTCAGCACCTGCCCTGGAGCAGAGCCCCCCGGCCAGAAGCTGCTTCCAAACACCTTTGGAGCTGATCAATAAGGAATTGCTGGCTTTCTCACAGCTCAGAGCCATCTCTCCATGTGTCATCCCTCTTTCCTCTTCCTCCCTCAACCTTTTGTGCTGGGCTGGATGCACAGGAAACCACCCTTGGTCCCCAGGAGCTCTGGGAAGCAAACTGGAAAGTGAGATTAGGAATAGGGAACAACTTCTCTCTGGGCAGAGCTGGAGCTGTGTGATCTGGCTAGTGCTGACAGAACTGATGTGGCTGCATGGCAAATTCCAAAAATCTGGATAAATCTGATGACTTTGGTACCTAAAGGCGTGGAAGGTATCTCCGCAGAGATACGAGATTTGGAGCCCAAAATCTGAAATCTGTGAGTTTTTATCCAGTTCAACCCCTCAAGGAGAGGATATTTCCTGTGGGAATATTTCCTGGGGATATTCCCTGTGTCCCAGACCAACCTTGAAGACAGAGGTGTCTGGAAAGGGGTTGCTCTGTGGCAGGACACAGAATCCCATCATCTCAGCAATCACAACAGCCCTGGAATAAGGAGAAGCAGGGAATGTTAGGAGTGCTGCCAAAACTGGGGATGCTCTGAGGACGTATTTCCATTTGGTCTGTGTTGAGAAGGGAGTCTGAAAGAGGAATAACCAGCCCTGGCCACTCCAGGGCACCAGCAAAGCCCAGCCCGGTGCTAAAAACATCCCAAAATGATACAAATGATCAATGCACAGGTTTGATGCCTCTGGGGACCAACAGCAGTGGCCAAATTAAAGCAAACCACCCTGTTTTGGGCACAGCTCCAGAGGCCTTCTTCAAATGAGGAATCAAGGATTATGTGAAGGGATGCTGGAACAGAGACTGGAGGATTTGGGAATTGCACCAGGTTTCCAGCCTTTCCTGGAGGGCTGGCTGTGGAGGGGAGATGCACCATGCTGAGGAACCTTCCCCTTACCCCCTGCTCCCAACACCAGTGTCACACTGTCCCTTCCAGCAGCACAGCCCTGCCATGTGCCTCTCCAGAGTCACTTGGATCAGGGGAGCACGTTTGCATTCACAGCCTCAAAACAAAGCGTTTCTTTCCCAAAGGAAAAGAAGCAGAGGACAGAGAAGCAAAAGGAAAGGCAGGAGGGGAAGGGGGACAAAAGAGAAGGGGCAGCTGTGCCCTCCAGCCCCAGCCCTGCCTGAACTCTGCTCGCCTGGAAATCCTTCCTTTTGATGCCAGCCCCAATTAGCGTGGGGCTGGCTGCAACCCCGGCAGCAGGGAGCTGCTCCCTATGGAGAGCCGGGGAGGGAGGGAGGGAAGCTTCCACTCACCTGCATAGCTGGAAAAAGCCTGAGGTGCTGAAACCTCTTAGAGAGGCACCTGCGCTCCTATTTAATGTGTTCACAGGACCAGAGCTGAGGAAGGTGGGTGTGAATAGCAGCACCCCATCCCAGAGGGCTCCTGCTGCAGCTCTTCCCTCACTGCCTGTGCACACAGAGGGGCTCAGGGCAGGGCTCACACCAGCCACGTGCTTTCACATGATTGCCCCAAGGATCTCCCTACAACTTCCACACAAGCCAAGAGTACTCTCCAGAGCCTCACTTGTCCCCTTCACCTAGAGGAAGGGAAGGAAGAGCAGGAAGTCCTAGCTGACAGTCATCCAGGTTGGCTATCAAAGCCTGGAATGAAAGATTACCTGCATTTTGTTGGCTGCATCTCTCCTACCCAGTACCAAATGTCCCCAGTGTTTGGGCAGGGGAACTTCCCATTGTGGCTCCACAATCGGGGTGGCAGGAACAGGGAAGGTAAAAGGAAAGGGAATAAAGACAGCAAAGGAATGGCAGTGAAGGGAGAGGAAGGAAAATGAAGAGGTCAGTGGGCACAAGAGCACAAGGCAGGGGGGGCTGATGGAATCCATCAGAGGAACAACTCAGCTGCTGCTCTGCCTTCACCCCGGGCTTTGCCAGAGCTTTGGCTAAGTCCAACAACAAATACCCACTGTACCAGGGAGATTATCCACATTTAAACAAGCAGGAGGGAAGCAAGGCCTGAGCAGAGGAACAAATGGCCTCCCTGAGGACTGAGCAGGGCATTCCAGATCCTGGAAGCTGCTGCTGCTGCACATCCCATTGCTCAGCCCATCACAGGGAGCACCAGACCAAGGCTCTGCCCTCTCCCAGTCTGGGGAACAGGTCTAGGATGGTGCAGGATCTGATGAAATGTTTTTAATCACACCCACAAGCTCTCTATTTCAGCTTGTTTTAACCACAAATGGCAGCACTTGTGAGAGCTTTAATATGTTGGCTGCCTTGGGGTGAAAAGGAGCAGAATTTTGGTTCACATACACACAGAACCCCAGAATGGCTTGGGCTGGAAGGGACCTTACACTCATCCCATTCCAGCCCCTGCCATGGGCAGGGACACCTTCCACTGTCCCAGGTTGCTCCAAGCCCCAACCCAGCCTTGGACACTTCCAGGGATCCAGGGCCACCACAGCTGCTCTGGGCAGCCTTGCCAGGGCCTGCCCACCCTCACAGGAACAATTCCTTCCCAAAATCCCATCTGAATCTACTCTCTGGAAGACATTCCCCCTTGTCCTGTCCCTCCACCCCTTGTCCCAAGTCCCTCTCCAGCTCTCCTGGGGCCCCTTTAGGCTCTGGAATGGAGCCTTGGAGCCTTCTCCAGGCTGAGCATCCCCAGCTCTCCCAGCCTATCAGTGCCCAGGTGAATGCACCAGAAATGCATTTACCTGCCTAAAAGAGACCCTGGGAAGAGCAGTACATGTAGAGAAGCAGAGGATTCAGTAATGAGGTGGTGCTGAAAACCCCCTGAAGAAGTCAAGGCTACAAATGAGATGCTGCAGTCAGAGTTAAACATCATAAACAACCCTAACTCTGCCTTCCCTTTCCAGGCAAAAATCAAACCTCAAGACAAGCCTAGAAGCACAGCAAGATGTTTGCAGGAAGACACAGGTTTTAAAAGGTGGCATATGGATAACAGTACCTTAAATAGAAAATATTGAATTCCCCTTATTAAATCTCTGCCTGCAAGACCCATTGTGCAAAACACGAGGTCAGCTCATCCTGTTCTGCCTCCCCTCAGCTTAAATGCATCATCCATACCAAGGCAAGGCTCCAGGATAGAGATTTCAAATAAATGTAAAGGTTTATGGAGTTGCCCAGCCAAGCACCTTTCAAGATTCAGAATTACAAACCGAGTTAGGAATATTTCCCAGAGATTCATTAAAATCCTTTACTAGACCCCTTAAAAATATGCACCTTAAAACAAAACAAAACAAAAAAAAATAGAAAAAGAAAAGGGAAAAAAGAGGAGAAGAAAAAAATACTGTTGCTGCATAAACAGGTACAACTGAAATGGAATAATTTCATTTACAGTATTCAATTAAAGTAATTATTTAAAGTTCTGCTCATGTTTCTGTGTCTCTTCATCCCCACTGATGCCATGAGAGCATCAAGGAACACAGCTAACACATATCACACATGGTATCTTCTCTTACGACCTCTCCCTCACACAGAGAAGGACAATTGTGCACTGCAGTGTTTCCTTTCGGTCTGATTTTGATTTAGAGGGGTTATTCTTCTACTTTCTACTCTTCTAATCTGACACTCGATTCAAAAGAGGGGCAAGGTATCCCACTCCTGCTGGAGGAAAAGCCAAAATGTAGCACTCTTGTGCTGAACACAGAATTTTTTGCATGATGCCACCTTGAGTCATTTTCTTCTCATCCTTTCAGTAAATACCCTGAAGGAATAAAAACACCCGAGGCTGAACAAAAGGGCTCCAAACTAACACATAACAACCTGCTTTTTAGGAGAGTTGTGTGAGCCCTTGAAAAAATCCAATAGTCTCTTGACTTAATGCTGGAATCCACTAGAGCAGGTTTTTATCTACTTGTGCACGTTCCCATCAGGAAGGTAAAAATACAAACACAGGCACAGGGAAGCACTCAAAGGCATCATGGATGGAATTGTCAATTCTGTCCCAGTGCCCCTTGCATGGGACACAAGGTACTGGCCCAGTTCAGGCTCTCACTGCTGGCCCAAATCTGCTCAGACCACATCAGGACAGGTTTTGTGTTGGGCTGACTCCTTTCCCTCAGCCAATGTAAACAATTCCGTGAGATCTGGATAATTCAGCAGAGGTGGAGCAACATTCCAGCAGCTGCTCTCAAGGCAGTGCTCGTGACAGGGTTAACCAGAGATTCCCAAGTCATGGAACCACAGCTCCCAAAACCAAATCCTCCTGAGCCTTTACCCCCTGCATATTCTTGGACTTCCAGAGGTGAAGAGAATAAAGGGCACATCATGGAATTGTTTAGGTTGGAAAAGCCTCCCAAGACCATCGAGTCCAACCTGTGACCGATCCCCACCTTGTCACCAGCCCAGAGCACTGAGTGCCATGTCCAGGCATTCCTTGGACACCTCCAGGGATGGAGACTCCAAACCTCCCTGGGCAGCCCCTTCCAATGCCTGACCACCCTTTCCATGGAGAAATTCCTCCCGATGTCCAACCTGAACCTCCCCTGGCACAGCTTGAGGCCGTTTCCCCTTGGGTCCCTGTTCCCTGGGAGCAGAGCCCGACCCACCGGGCTGTCCCCTCCTGTCAGGGAGTTGTGCAGAGCCACAAGGTCCCCCCTGAGCCTCCTTTTCTCCAGGCTCAGCCCCTTTCCCAGCTCCCTCAGCCACTCCTGGTGCTCCAGCCCCTTCCCAGCTCTGTTCCCTTCCCTGGACACGCTCCAGCTCCTCGATGTCCCTGTTGCACTCAGGGGCCCAGAACTGACACAGCTGTGCCCACGTGGCCTCATCAGCCCATCTGAACTAAATTATCTGTGTAAACACTGGATGTATGAGCAGTTTCAGGAGATTCCCAGGAGCAGACCCAGCTTGGTCACTCAGCTCTGCCATCTCAAAGGCCACCAAAGATACACCAGATCATCCTGGGGACAGCTGAACTCACAGAGCAGCACCTGGCACCACATCCAGACATTTTGGTGATGCTGCCATGAACCAGCACACAGCACATTTTCATTTCAACTCATTGCTTTTAAGCAGGAAGCATTTTTAATTTCCTCCAGCATTAGGGATAATGTTAGCCACTACAAATGAAATTAAAGACACCTCCCAAAATGCATTTTCAAATGCACCCCAGATAGTAAACACCATTCAAGTAAGATGCATCCAGGATTGTAATTGGAAGCTGCAGAGAGTGCTCTTTCAGGATTCATAATAACTGGCATTTTGCTGAAAAGGTTCATGTAATGAAAACCTTCACAAGTAAGGGCCAGCTCCTCCAAAATATGCAGCTCGTTCAAGCAACACAAAGTGCCCCAAAACTCTGCAGGTGAGCTATGTGGATGTGTCCCTGCATGGTACCAGCAGTGAGGAATACAGATGGAAATGTTCCTGGAAGGACAGCAAGAACTTAATAAGGTCTGGAATTGCTTTTCCATGAGGAGCAACCCAATGGGTTGGCCTGCTGCAGCTTAGAAAAGAGGCAGGAGAGGGGGACTCAAAAATCTTGAGTCACTGGAGGAGTGGGGAGGATCACAGAATCCCAAGATCACTGAGGTTGGAAGAGTCCTCCAAGACCATTGAGGCCAAGCTGTGATGGATCCCCACCTTGTCACCCAGCCCAGAGCTCTGAGTGCCACATCCAGGAGTTCCTTGGACACCTCCAGGGACTCCACACCTCCCTGGGCAGCCCCTGCCAATGTTTAACAACTTTTCCATGAAGAAATTCCTCCTGGTGTCCAACCTGGCACAGCTTAAGGCCATTTCCTCTTTTCCTGTCACTGCCTGGGAGCAGAGCCCGACCTCACCTTGCCACAACCTCCCTTCAGGTGCACAACTGCTCCTTAACCACCTTGTCCAGCCCCAGAACAAGGAGTGTTAGAGGGAAGCAATCAAAGAGATCCACAGCAAACCAGGGAAGATGGCTATGAGGAAAGGGGGTTGGAAAGTTTACACGTGGCTCAAGGCAGACAGATGAGACAGACACAGAAAATATCCTAAGCTGAAAATAATTAGGGCCCAAGAGAGTATTCAAGGGAAGTACCAGAACTGTTTGCCTCTCCCTCCTGTTCTCCAGGAAGGCAATTATGGTCAGTGGGTCTGTGCAGAGGGTGGGGTTTTATCAGCTGCCTTTCCTCACTGCAGTGAGCAAAGGAACCTTCCATCATCTCCTGGGGCAGGGCAGATCTGAGGTGAGGGGACAAGAATTGGGAAAAGGAGGGCAGAGTGGGACAAACACAGATGTACGTGGTTCTGCAGGCGGCCCTGAGGACCAATCCTGGTCTTACAGACTTCAAGGGAGAGGGAGAAGAGGCTGAGCTGCTGTAATGGGGCTGCTGCAGCTGTGATGGTTTTAGGAGACGAGGAAAGGAAAATTTACAGGGAAAAGCAGCATCTCCAAGAAAAGCAGGTGCTAAGGAGGGAGAGCAGCCAGGACTCGGGAAATGCAACCACTGGACCAAACCTGCAGTGGTGCATCCCAAAACTCACCTATTTCCCTCCCACCCAACTACAGCACCCTGAAAGCAATGAAAGGTGCTCCTCTCCCTCCCAGGGGTGGTTCCCTGAGCTCACTAAGACAGATGAGCCCCAAATAAGGATCAATAACTGGGCTGTGAATAAGGCAAGATGGACGAGGGAGGGAATGGGCACTGAAAAGGGCAAGTTCCAGGCAGGATTAATGATGGAGAGGGAGCTGCAGTGGAGCAGAGGGAGTCACACTGCTCAGCTCTTTGTGCCTTCAGGAGGGGAAGGGTTTGGAAGGAGTGATGTGTCCCAAGGAATCCAGACGCCAGTGAAAACTTACTGGCACCCCCAGAGCGCTTCTGTCTCGGTGTTATGGGGTTTAGATGGCAGCAGGGACAGATCCAGGAACAAGGGAAGCAGCTGGAAAGCCATAGGGAAGTCTCACAAAGGCACAAGCTTGTGCTGGTAACAGCTCAAGAAGGAATTGAGAAAAACACCCCAAATCTGCTCACCTCAAAGCCTCTCTCTACCTTTCCTACAACGTTCCACTCTTATTTCCTTCAGTTCTCTTCTTCCAGGCCACAGCCCTGTGCCCAGCCAGGCTGCTGTCACAATCAAAACCATTCCTCCAGTCTTGTGTCTCCATCAGGATGTGGGGGGAGGCAATAAACACCCCTTCTCCAGCAGCAGCTGCACAGCTTGCTCCAGGCACAGGGTGCTTGGAGGAATGTTACCTCGGAGGAAATCATTAAAGGAATCCGGCTAATTTTGTAATTCACACCTGGACTGCAAATGTTAAAGAGCCTGCAATAATCTCTAATGAAATATCACATTGTTTAAAGAGTTCCCAGTGAAATTGGCCCTTAATTGATCTTTGATCTGTGAAAAAACACCGTGGAGAGAGAGAGAAGATATCAGCCAGACTCCTGTTTTATCCCTCCTGCGAGCGTTTTCCTGCCTTTGTTTCCTTTGTCCCCAAGGAATCAACACTACACTGAAGAAAGCAGCCTGGAAGACACTACAAAACTAATAAATAACACTCGAGTGGGAATCCTGAACAGCACATCCTCTTAAATCATCCTGAAAAAGGCGAAGCAGTCTCCTAGGACAGCTCAAAAATCACAGAAGGTGGATTTGTAGCAAGAACCATCCCGGACAAACCCCGTGGGTTGGACCTTCTCCAACCCTCAGGAACCTCCCCAGCAGGACCAAGGCTGATCCCTTGTGCAGTTACACATCTCATCTTGCCCTCAGGATATCACAGGGAAGCTTAATCCAGACATGAATGACATAGAGCAAAAATATTGACAGCAGAAACCTGGCAGAAAATTCCTGAGAGCGGCAGCGTCCGGCTCAGGACGTGCCAGGGCAGCTGCTGGAGCCAAGGAAGCAGGTCAGGATTAACTCACAAGATAATGCACTGCAAAGCTCCTCCAAAACCCAGCAGCAAACTGTCATCAAGGAGATGAGTAAACAGTGAAATATAGCTGGGAGAGATGAGAGGAAATGCATCTCTAAACATCACTGGAGACCCAAATAAACTGGGCTGGAAAACACCGGGCATCAATAAAGCTTTAACTAACATTTACAGCTGCCACAGAGCCAGCTGCAAATAACCAAAGCTAAGAGGAAAAAGGAAAAAAAATATGAAGGAAAGGATGTGGAAAGGTTTTAGTAAGAGCTGCTGAAAGGAACCACATCCCAGGCTGGCCAGCTAAATCAGCAGGGGAACTCCTTCCATGGCAAACAAACTGTGATGGGATTGATGGCAGGGTGAAATCTGGGAGGCTGCCAAGGGAACAGGAAATCCCTGGACATGCTGAACATCTTCAAAAATAAAGCCTTTGATAAAATAAAGAGACTATTAATTAAGGAGTTAAGAGGAGAAGAATCCTCACAACTGCCATGTTCTGATCAGTGCTGCTCAGTAACAGGTTCATGTGGCTAAGCCTGGGATAACGATGGATAACCTGGGACAACAGGGGATGCCTTTCCCTCAATTACACAGCACTAACATCAGGTTTATAACATGGCCCTGGCACAGGTTGCCCAGAGAAGCTGTGGCTGCCCCTGGATCCCTGGAAGTGTCCAAGGTCAGCTTGGACAGGACTTGAAGCAACCTGGGATAGTGGAAGGTGTCCCTGCCCATGGCAGGGGTTGGAACAGGCTGAGCTTTAAGGTTCCTTCCAACTCAAACCATTCCATGATTTTATGATTCTGTGGTTCTTAAAGGAATGATCAGATCAATTTTGCTTATCATAAAGCATGTGTTGGCTTATACCCCCAGCAAGAGTGGTGCTTTTCAGTTCCTGCTGGAAAACTTTCCTTATCATTCCATTCATACATCTCTGTGAGATCCAGTGAAATTTCCAGCTCAGCTGAAATGGGGGAATCAGCCACATGGGGTTCCAGTGGAGTGGTTCTCCCATGCCCATGAGTTTTATCCTTTAGCAGGACTCAGCTGGGACCAGTCTCTGCAGGAGTGTCCAGGCAGAAGCACCCAGGGAAGCTCTGTGTGGAGTTTTCCATCTTGAGGGCTTTTATTTCCTGTACCAATCCAAGGAACTTCCTTCAGCATCCCTCATCTGCCTTGTCTAGACTATCACACCGAGCATCTGGGGCATTTCATAATCTTCTCAAGAATTGTGACCTTCAGTTCTATGTTACAGTGACCTGAAAGTTTGTCCAAGAAAAACATGAGCTTTATTTTTAAAATACACAAATTCCCCCAGCTCAGCTGTTCCCAGGCAGGTCCAAACCATGCCACATTTTCTCACATCTGCAAAGAGCTGCTGTATGTGAAGTGTATTTCTTCCACTTCACCTCCTCAGGTATAATCATGCACAGTTAATTTTTAAAAATTCAGCAACTCAGTAATTTCTCCTCTTGTATATCCCTTCACCTTCTGGAAAAAAAAAAAAAAAAAAAAAAAAAAAAAAAAAAAAAAAAAAAAACCAAAAAACAGGCAAAGAACCAGCTCCATACACTAGATATCAGTGACAGCCCTGGAAGGTGACAGGTACCAGGACAGGCCATCCAGGAAGCCTTCAGTTGTCTCCTCTGGAGCTGGGCACATCTGCAGATCTTCAAATCATCCTTTATGTCCAGGGCCTGCCGTGCCCCGCAGCACAGAAGCTGATGCAAAGGACACACGGTGACCTGGGCAAGGTCACAACGCCCAGTGGCCAGGACACACCTGGGGGCCACTCCCATATCCCAAGGCTCTGTTCCATCCACTCTCCCTGGAGGCTGGGGCCCTTGGTTTGTTGTTTAAGGCACAATTTAGTGCACTCCTTACCTGCTTCCTTTGAATCTAATGATCCGCGCTCTCAATTTGATTTGTCTGCCTTGGAAGTCTGCTCCTCACTAATTCCCATTCATCCTTCTAGTTTTCCTTGTTCCCTGCAAACTGTCATTTTTCTGACTGCAACGTATTCAACTCCATCATCCCAGGCATTTTATTTGTGTGGTTCTGCTCTAACGGCGAGCGTGGCTGTTTCAAATTATGCCTTGCTTTCAGTTTTGCTTGAGTGTAAAAATGTCGTGTAAAAATGAACTACCCTCTGATGAAGGCTTTCAGCCTTCCCATTTGAGGAACAGCAGGCAGCTTTTTGATTCTGGGAGCAATGGGAGAAGGAGCAATCCAGCTTTTGTTTTACAGATTGCTACAATAGATAGCTTCCCTGTAGGAAGTGCAGCACTATATTATGCTTATTGAAAGGGTAATGACTGGGAACTTGGAGAACTCTCCTCTTTGGAAGTGCCTGACGACTGGAACAGCAGGTGTGGAGGAAGAAGAAAGCTCCAATGCCTTTCTGTCCTGACTTTCTCTTCTTTTATGTTTGGAGACTGAACTCGGTGTCAGAAGCAAGTCGGCTCCTGCAGGTACATGAAAGTGGAAAGGTGTGAACGTGGCAAGGAAGAAACCCAAAGAAACAGAGGGAGGCACTGGTAGGGCTGAATCCCAAAGCCTGGCCCTGAGCAGCAGCAATGAAAGGGGCTGTGCTCAGCAGTGAGAGGCTCTTTAGCTCACTGTGGGGAAACTGGGCAATTACCCGAGGGGCTGCATGAGGGAGAGAACAAAGCACCAGCAAACGCTGCTGGGGAAAGCCTGAGTCTGTTCCAAGAGCAGAGCAGCACAGCACACCAGCAGCAAGCTGAGAAAAACCCTCTGGCACCCTCCACAAAGACATTTCTGACCCACAGGAACATCAAATACTGAAGGTGTCCCTCTCTGTCCCTGCAGAGCTGAGGCAAAATGTTCCTTCCCGCTGTTGAACAGCACAATGAGCCACCACAGGGAGCAAAGCTGCAAAGAGGGACCCTTTTTTTGGCCTGTTCCAGGCACAAAAGATGCCAAAGCCCCAGAAATGCCACCAAGATGCACCAAGGATCTGCTGAAGTCTGGGCTGAGCAAAGCTGGCTCAGGCAGCAGCTCAGGGAAAGTACTCGAGGGTCCTGTGTGAGAGCAAAGACATGAGCTGGCACAGAGGGAGAAACAAAATGCAGGACACTGCTCCAAGCCAGGCCAGGAGCAGCTCTCTGGGATGAATCAGAAAATACAGCTTGCCTGGTTTGCCCCTGATTGAGAAAGTCTCCCTCCTCTAGTCCAGAGCCTTCAGACTTTTCATGGTGGCTTTTCCAATTTTGGGGGTCACATCCATTACCTACCCTGGTGTGTATCCAGCTCCATGATGTCCAACTCCCTGGGTGGCCTTTGGGAACAACAGAAAAAAACACAATTAAGTAAAAAGCAGCAGGAAATTCCCTGAATAGAGACTTGTATGAAAGAACTGAGGAGGAAAAAAAACCCTGTGTATTCCCCTAAACTCTGTAAGAATTGCTAAAAGCAGCCAAACAAAGGGACAAGAAGCTGCTGGGACAACACAGTAATGTACATTTACTGAGAACATGGATCAGAGCAGCCCAAGGATGTGATTTGCATCCCTTCCCAGGCTGAGTTTTAGGAAACCAGCAGCTCCCAAACAAGCAAGCAGAGGCATGGTGACACATGGCAGCTGTGATCGTGCTGGACAACAAAGACCTCCCCAATGCTCTGAGAGGAAGGAAGCAAAGATGCAGCAAAATACAGACAAATTAAAAGGACTCCACCAGTCACAACAGCACGAGGACAATGGGAGTTCTAAGCTGCATGCCAAGGGAAAGCACAGACTGAAATACAAGTGGTACAGTCAGCACAGGAGATGCTACACAAGCCTAAAACACAAGTTCATTCATGGAGCCGTGGTGCAAGAGCTGCAGGAGATGAATATACAGCTGATACACACAAGGAATTGAAAGAGGGAGTGACCTGCATGATCCTCACATTATCTCTGCCAGAGAAAACCTCAAATGGTGTTTAAGGAGTGGGATGGCTCTCAAGCACACTGCAGCCAGCACTGGGTGAGAGGAGAGCAGTGCAGCAATATGTGACAGTAGCAATATATACTGGGAATGCACTGCAGGAAAAGGAAACCATTCTGAGGGCAACAGACATCTCTGATCCAGAAATGTGCCCATCACAGGATGAGGTGCAAGGCAGGGGAGCGCAGCAATAAAATAAAACATTTGCTAGCACCGAGGGAATTCACCCCAGTCAGAGAGCACACATCCAAACACAGGGGATGGAAGGAGAAGCTCATTGGGAAGAGGAAAAGCAAGCAGCAAACTCCAGCTCTGGCAGCAGGACAGACACAGAACACACTCTGGAATCAGGCAAGCAGCAGCCTTACCGTGATCCCGATGCTGGCAGTCAGCGGTGATGGGATGGGAACGCTCCTTGGATCCAGGCTGCAGAGCCACCAGCAGTCCCACAAACAACGCCCCAAGCAGGGAGGCTCCCTTGGAAGATGTTAGGCTGTGGTTCAAGGTCTGGGATAGAAGAATTAGGTCCTCTCTGGCTGCTACAAACAGCCAG
The DNA here is from genome assembly GCA_013396995.1 of Dicaeum eximium. Lineage (NCBI taxonomy): Eukaryota > Metazoa > Chordata > Aves > Passeriformes > Dicaeidae > Dicaeum > Dicaeum eximium. The sequence continues at coordinate 435,956 of VWZP01003703.1, forward strand.
GAGGGGAGTGGTAACTCCGAGATGAAGCAGATAAAGGATCACACACAAGTGATTTCTCATCTTCAGCTTCCAGCCCCGTCCCACGGAGCGAGAGCAGCACAGCTGACAGCCACAGATCTGAGAGACTCGGAGATTACTGGGACTTGGGAGCGATCTAATAAAACCTGTTCCTAGTCCTGCTGTGCCCCGAGACAAACACACGTTACAGCTGCACTAAGACAACACAGCTGCTCAGTAAAACAAGCAGCTCTTTCCAAAATGCCACGACAGTGTGGAGGAAGGTAAAATCCAACCACACAATGGCAGGGAACAGGGGCCTAAGTCATCCCATATGGAAAAGAAACAGCTATACCTGTGGTCACAGCAATCCCAGGAACAGGTCTGGCTTGCTGGTAGCCTGCTTACCAAAACAGGTGCAATTTATGTTCAAAGTCAGGAAGGATTCAAGCAGAAAACCTCAAATCACTACTGGGTGGGTATTTTTAAAGCCACAGCTTGCAGTCCAAAATATCTCCTGTGCCTCCCACTGAATGGGAAATCTCAGAGCTTTGCCATGTGCTGCTGAAAGGAGGGCTGCCTCCCAGAGCATCCTCCCAGCATCAGCTGGGAGTGCCGACCTTCCCCCCAAAATAAACACAGCAAACTGCCCAAAGACATGAAAAGCATCAAAACAAGTGAAACACTTGGCCAACTGCAAAGCCAAGCTTGGAAAGCCTCCAGGAGCTCCAGGACCAAGCTCTCCTCTGCAGGAGCTCTCATCCATCATGCCAGTGCCAGTGCCAGGGTGCCCTCTCCACTGCTGGGAAAGGCGCCGGCAGTGCCAGCCCAGCACCGGGCCCTGACACAGAGCAGCTCTCTGGGTCAGTCAGGGCATTCCTGGAGGAGCTGGAAAGCTGTAAATCCATGAGAGATAGTGCAGGAGGGTGCTGACCTTCCTCCTGACCGTTCCACCTGAAATATTCCCAGGAGTGCCTTTCCTGCCGGTTAAGCTGGGCAGGAGTGGGGATGCCAGAGGTCTGGCAAGTGCCAAACACCTGGAGAAGAGCTGATCAGCAGGAAGAGGGAGACATAAATGAAGCACGTGCCCCACTTCAGAGACCTTCTCAGAGAAGAAGCTTGGCATGGAGAACAACTTCTCATTAACCTCTCAGGCCCAGCCTCTCGGGGAAGCTGGGCTGTGGGAGGCACTGCAGGAAGCACAGGGAAGCCGGGTGTCAGTGGGTCGATCCCAAAATTCCAGTTGTATTCACTCCCTGCGCTTTTGTACCTTTCACCTGGGAGAGGGGACAGAGCCTGAGTGCCAAGCAGCAGCTACCCTGGCAGCAGGAGCAGAACCAGGAGTTCAGATAGCTCTGAATTAGCTACAGGAGAGCTGAAGGAGAAGAACAGGGAAGCAAGGCACTGTCAGGGGGAGGAACACCTGCTTGGGAAATGGAAGATGCCTCCTTCATCCAGCATCTCCCATTCCCGTGTGACTCCAGAGGGCTGTGCTGGGAACAAGAGATGAAGGGCTAATGGCCTTAAACTGAAGAGACAATAGATTTAGATTGGATAGACAGGAGAAATCCTTCCCTGTGAGGGAGGTGAGGCCCTGGCACAGGGTGCCCAGAGCAGCTGTGGCTGCCCCATCTCTGGAAGTGTCCAAGACCAAGTTGGACAAGGCTTGGAACAACCTGGGATAGTGGAAGTGTCCTTGGAGGTGGAACTGGATGGGCTTCACAGTCTCTCCCAAGCCAAACCATTCTGGGATTCCTTGATGAGTACAACAAACAGGTGAACTGGAATAAGTAACCTAAGAGTCCCAGAATTAGGGTCTGCCTGATCCCAGGGAAAACAACCCTTTTTCTTAGGACCAGCCATCCATAGGAAGCGAGCTTAGACTGAACACACACATCCCCACTCCTGAAATACCCCCAAACTCTTGGCACATTCCCCTCCATGAGCTCAGGAAATGAGTAGAAGGAGCTGAAACATGGAAGGGGAGAGTTGAGCCGTGGGAAGAGGAAGAACAGTCTCCCACAGAGGCTGACAGAGACTCTCACCCTCATCACAGCCAACAGCCCTTGCATGAGGCAATTTTCTGTCACCACACCAGAGATGCTCCTGTCCCACACCCGGCAGTGGGAAGGCCAGCTCCTCCCAGGGAGCAGCAGGAACTGGGGGATGTCTCCACTCAGGGAGCTGTGAGTGCAAGGAGGGTGAAGGAACTCTGTGCTCCCCCAGCCCAGCTCTCTCAATGAAGATGTGCCTCTTTTTTTCCGCATAATCCAGCATTTCAAAGCCTGGGTGTCCATTGCTGGGGCTGGGACGGTGCTGGGGAGGATTGATCCCCTCTGCTGACAGCAGAGACACATGGAGTGAGCAGCAGAGGGGCTGGAGTGGTTATTGATTTGCTACGTGACCTTGGCTAAGTCACTTAACCTCACTTTCCTCATCTGGATATTGGGAATTATGGAACTTGCAGAGTGCCACAAATTCATCAGAGGGAACTACTTAAGAGCTCTTTATGACTTAATGGGATTTCCCACTTGAAAATTACTCCCATGAGGATTGAAGCAGTGGGACTGGGATATTCACAGTCCAACTTCTACTGAAAGTGCAGAGCTTTTTTTTTTTTTTTTTTTAATTTTTTCCCCCCTAAAACACTCATGTAAATCTTACAGCTCAGGAGCAGGCAGTCCAAGCATGTCCAGCCTCAATGCTTTTTACAAACACTTTTTGAATCGACTCTGGCCATGGTAACAAGCCCCCCCCTTGTCTGATTCATATGGATTCAAACATTCAGAGCTGCAGACCCTGAGCCAGAGGGGAAAGATGCTCAGCTGGGTGCTCGTGGTGTGAAGTCTGCTCAAATTCACCTGCAGACTGTCACACATGGCTCCCTGGAAGAAGTGAAAATCCAGAGGATTAAAAACTAAAAGTAGCAACAATGTCACAGTTCCCCCAGGAAGGTCAGCTCCAAGGTCCAGTTTCTCCTGTGGGATACCACCACTGAATCATGGAATCACAGGGTTGGAAGGGACCTGACAGACCATCCAGTCCCATCCCCTGCCAAGGCAGGGACACCTTCCACTATCCCAGGCTGCTCCAAGCCCTGTCCAACCTGGCCTGGAACACTCCCAGGGATCCAGGGGCAGCCTGTGCCAGGGCTTCCCCACCCTCACAGGGAAGAATTTCTTTCTAATATTTAATCCAAAGCTACTCTCTGTCAGTTTGAAGCTGTTCCCCCTTGTCCTGTCACTCCAGCCCCTAGGAAAGTCTCCATCTTTCTTGCACCTTCAGGCCCTGCAAGGCCACAGTGAGGTCACCCCAAAGCTCCTCTTCTCCAGGCTGAACAATCCCAGCTCTCAGCCTTTCCTCCCAGCAGAGCTGCTCCATCCCTCTGATCATCCTGGTGCCTCCTCTGGGCTCTCTCCAGCAGCTCCAGCTCCTTCCTGTGCTGGGCCCAGGGCTGGGGCAGCTCTGCAGGTGGGGTCTCACCTGAGCAGGGCAGAGGGGCAGAATCCCAATCCCTTTCCTGCTGCCCATGCTGCTTTTGATCCAGAGGAAGGTTTAAATCCCATTGTCCCCACACTCCAAGCCACTGCCAGCAAAAGGAAGGAACTGATGTTTCCTGAGAACCACCAGTGCTCCCAGTTGCAGAGCAGCTCACAGCACCTTGAGACAGTGCAGGCCAAGGGTGGAGAAGCTGAACACAGAATTATTCTCCATGGTGAATGCTTTCCTAGGGAGGGGGAGATAAAAATACCCAGGGTTTGTGCCTCAGTACAACCAGTGCTTTATAAGCTCTCACAGACCCATACACAGCCCTGGCACTTGAGGACCACGGGACTAAATCCAAAGATCCTTCCTGTGCTAACTCGCTCCTCCATGGGGAATTCAAACACTTGCCAGACTGAGGAATATCTACTTCTGCCCTGTCACACTCCCTTGCTCCTTCCTCACCCTTCCCCTCATCACCCACACAGTCACTTGGTATTTATTCTGCTCTATTTTATTTGGATTTCCTCTAAGCAGGCTCATTAATCTTCCCTGCAGATGCACAGCTCTGACAGCCGGGGTCTTGACACCTCCAGAGCCAGCGAAGGACATTCCCATACTCTCCTCTTCTTTTTCCCTGCTCCTTTCTCCTTCTAAAGAAACCCTTCATACCTCACCAGGCACAGGGTTTTTGATGAGAAGGTCATGTGAACTAGAGACAAGGGGGCTGTGGGGGAGGAAGGCAGGGGAAGAGGATGCAACTCCCACAAGGAACTCCCAAAGTCCCACTGAAAAGGTCAAGATGCTTTTGAGTCCTCTGCACTGCTCCCCGACACAAAAAAATATACTCAGCCCAGTGCAGAGATACTTGATAAAGAGTCTAATGAAGTGGAAAGAGTGTTGTAGGGGAAGAATAGTCCTCTCTCATCTCAACATCCCATGATGCTCCATCCAGTTGCTATGGAGATTTTAAAAGAGAAGGGGTTTTGTTGTCTTGAAGGGCCTTCTCCCTTCCCAGTAACCTTGACCTTTTCCAGGTTTGTGTGTTTGTGTGTGCATGTGTATGTATTTGTAAAAAAGAGATAAGGAATTCCATTTCTTCTTATCTGGTCATGGCTCACTGGCTGGCACTGATGCATGTGGGGGGCCGTCAGCTTGGCTCAGCACGGAGATTTGGAGAGGATAAGAGCAGGGAAATACAGAGGGGAGCAGTTAATTAAGGCTGATATTGCAGAGGACATTGTTTGCTGGATAATGAATTCCATCCGCTCCAGAAACACAAGTGCAATTAAAGGTGTGAGAGATGAAGGGCAGGAGGGAGCAGTGGGTCACTGTCACCGCACAAAGTGGCCCCAGGGGCCCTCCAAAGCTGGGATTTCACACAAGAAAACCACCACCAGAGATTATTTCTCATAAAGAAGGCAGAGGAGCTGCTGCCTTGTTTCCCCCCAGGTGAGGAAGGGCTCCCTGTGGTGTCAGTCCTTAGAGGGATGTGAGAGTCACTCAGGTTGAAAATGGGTTGATTTAAGAGGTCCTCAAAGCAAGAGGAATATGGAGTTAAGCAGACAGGCCCATACACAGCAACACTGCCCACAAATTCATGTTCATTCCCCCACCCCTTACCAGGAATTTACTGGTAATTACTTATCAGGAATTTATTTCCCATTTTTAGCCAGGCCAACAGAGATGATCAGATGTCACTAGGAGCCCATTATTTTCATCCTCCACCAGCCCTCACAATGCCAGCCCACATCTACATCCCCTCTACCCTCCCAATCTCCTTCCTGAAGGAGAGAGGGAGCCTTGGTGCTGGAATTTGAGCTCCAGCTTGGGCCTCCTCCTGGCTCAGAGTCCACCACCCACCCTCTGCTCCTTCTCCATGTGAGGGCTTAAACCTCTGTGTGCCATCACCTCATGGGACAGACAAACAAGCAAGGAAAGATGATGGAAAATCATCTTTTTTGTGGGATAGGAGCCACAAAGCTTGGCTTGGAGAACATTGGCATCGAGAGGAAGGAAGACATGGGATGTGCCTGCCATATCCTCTACAACACCAGAGAAACCCAGGCAGCCCATCCCAGCCAAGAGCACAACAACAACGGCCAGGAGTCAGGCCTGGATTTGGATGGAGGGTTGCACAACCCCATTTTTAATTACTGAGGATTATTCATGTTAGATAAACAACCTGACTCTGTTTGGCACCTGGTTTGCTCCCAGTGCAGGTTAATGAGGATCTGATGTCTGGGATATCTTTGAACTCCTCTCAGTCACCAGCAGCAGGAGCATCCCAGGGTCAGATTCCTAAGCCCTTTAGGGATTTAGCTCCCCTGTCCCTAAAGAGATCACGGATAAGGTTTATGGTCACCACTAACCCTGTGTCTGTGCACTCTCTAAATTAACACAGCACTGACCCAGGCAAGATAAGGAATTAATCAAAATGAGCTCCCTGAGCAGTGGCCTTGGCAGCTCTCTGCTCTCCTCCCTCCAAGCCTGGCTAAGCTTCCTCAGATCCTGACTGCCTTAGAGTGACTCTGCTCCACTCGCTGGGCCTGACAGCTTTCCATATCACATTCCAAGTGAGAAGAGAGTACAGAAAGAAAAAAAATCATAAAAGTTTTATTGGAAAATATTTCTCTTTCAGCCAAGACTGCTGTTGATACAATAACTTTTCCACTTTCTGCAGGAGTTTGAGTGTGAGCCTCTCCCCCAGCCCATCTCTCAAGCTTACGATCTGAATTTGTTTGTCCATTCCCAGCCTGCCAAACCATTTCCAATAATAAGATCCATCTCCTCCTGCTCAAGGCTGCATTGTCTTCATATCCTGGGAGATGGGATGTCTGTTCTCCCTTTTATCACTTGAGCTGCACGTGTTTTGATTGTAAACACCCTGATAACACCCCAGTTAGCCCCTCACAAGTGAAATAATAAAGGAGAGATAACATTTCTAGACGTGACACTTAGACTGTCATCCTACCCTGAGATAACAAGGAGCAGACAGCCCGGGAGTCTGCCTTACCCCGATAAAGATCTTGTCACCATAGATACAAAAGAGATAAACTTTCTAAAATAATATCCCCGTTCGTGTCACTTTGCTCAAGTTGGAGAAGTGCAATTCCTCTTCCTCCTCCCACGGGGTGTGCTTACAATTCCTGCCATGCCCCTCCCCGTGGAACGAGCCCTTGGCATGTTACAAGACAGGGATTTGTGTTTCTCACCCAGGACGAGCAGCTGACAGGGACCATCTCCCAGGATCAGGTTTTGGGCACCACCAGCTCTGGCAGAGCAGAGAACTCATCAAACACTTGTAGAGGGCGATGCCCACCACACCCTGACCAAATTGTCCCCAGGTGCTGCACCTCCCTGCTCCCAAAAAATCCCCCACGTGGGGGCTGTGGGGTCCAGCACAGCAGGATGCTGCTCCCTGCAGCAGGTGCCAGCATTCTGAGCTGCCTTCCTCCATGCTGACTACAAGAGATGCTTGACATTTCTGAGTTGAGGCATTTCAGAAATGACAAACGGGCTTGCAGTCAAAATGAAAACGTGTGCAGAAACATCTCTGATCAGGCTGGGAGCTGCCAGGCTTAGAAGCTGAAAGCCAAGCATTTCTCTAATAAAGCAAAATAAAATGCAATAAAATGATGTCATTTATTCAAGAAATACATCGGGCAATCCAAAACTACTGGAACCCTTGGGAGTTGCTTTTATTGTTTGGTTGGTTTTTACAAAAGTACTTTTAAATCCTTCATGAAGTGTTTTGAAGGACAAAAACATCCAAAGGGAACGTTTCTAAACTGACATTTTCTCTAAAGAAACAAGGTGAAGTACCTATTGGAAGTCTACCATATTCAGTTGTCTCACTGAAGAAGCAGCTACCAACACCAATGTGTTTTGGTGACACCAATGTGTGTGGTCTCACCATTGTAGAAAATGCAAGAATTTATTCTCCTCCTGGTGAATATTGACCCTGGCTTTGCTTCACTGCATATTTGCCTCTCGGGTCAATAAATCATCATGTTCATCTCAATAGAAGTCAGTATCTGCTTATTATTATATTAACCTTTCCTGGGCAGATAACAGTTGGTTTTCCCCTCTAATAAGATATTGCACAAACTGAATAAAGAAGAAAGATTCCTTTGTGGTTGGACTTTTTCACTACCAGCACTCTTCCTCAGTTTGAGGCATGTGAAACAACACTCATTTAATGCACCACATGGAGCTGTCTTTCTCCTACAAGCAGCTTTCAGAGCACACACTGAGCCTCAGGAAAAGCCCTGGGATATCTGGGAGATTCACATCCATGGAGTCCATCCTCTGGCCAGCAATGTAAAAAAAATGCTGCATCATTTGGTCATGCAAGAGGTCAGGCTTTCATCCTGGCCAGGGATTAGCACGAGCCTTCACAAAGCACCCAATACAAAGACAGGGAGGCTCAGCCAAAATTTGGGAAGAAAAGATTTGTGAATTCGTGAGGAAGGATGGCTAGGCAGAAGGACAGATGGAAAGCATGAGGATGAAGGCAGAAGGAAAGAAGCCTGGCACACAGGAATAAAAAGTGACTCTTGGTGATGGAGAGAAAAGGGAAGTGCTGAAGTGGAGCCCAGCCTCGGTTCCCCCACACGGGGCACAGAGAGCAGGAGATACCTGGTGGGGCTGTGCCTGCTGCCCTCCTGTCACCAGCCTTTGGGGATTACAGACAGCATGGCACTTCTTCAAAAGTGCAGAAGACAGCCTTGACATCCTGGCAAGTTCCTGCCTTCAATAAAAAGCAATGACTTGCAAGGCTGCGTGTGAGATATGGCGACACATATGGCTGGCACGGTGTCCTACATACTGCCTGAGCTGCCACCAGCCACCTCGCTGCCTGCAAAGCTCCCCAGCTATTAAAGTCACACTATAAAATGTAATTTGCCTTTATATCTTAAGCTCAAAAGCGCCTTTAAATTTGATATATGCACTCCTTCCCTGAAATCTAGATTTTAACGGTGCTTCTTTCAACTGCAAGTGCTGCCCACAGGTGCCAGCCAGACTTTCTGTAAAGGGGAAACAGAATGCTGGTAAAACTTAGAATAAAACATTTATCATGTTTCATTAGGCTAGACTGGAACAGAATGAAATTTGTGTCATTAATCTGTTAGTCTGTGCATATCTGCCCCAGTGAGGGGTGGCTTGCCTTGGGTACCGGCTGGGAGTGAGACCAGAGAGAGCTGAAGAGCAGGAGGAAGCTTCAGCTTTGTGGAAAAGACTGAACGAGAAGGATACTGGGCCAGAGGGCAGGGAAGAAACAGCACAAAGTCATCCCCATAATTTGTATAAAATATCCCTGGAGCCTGCTGCTGGATCCAAATATGGTCCCAAACATCCCTTTGTTTATAAACACTCACTTCCAAAAGCTTCTGAGCTGCTGAACAAAAACAAACACCAGCCATGATATGAGATAAAGAGGAAAGGAGCCAGAGTAAACCCTGCAGTAGGAACAAAGCCTGGGAGAGCAAATACAGAGCCCCAGGGGACAGAGGCTGTGGAAAGCACAGGGAAAGGATGCTCCCAGGCGTGGCAGGAACACCTATGGCCTCACGAAGGAAGAAGAGCTCCAGCAGGTTTTCCAGCAGCATGGAGAACCAGGATGAGCTTTGCAGCTTGGCAGAAACCCCCCTGAAAGACTCTGGGCTTTTCACCTCCAAAATCCACCAGAACTGTAATGCCAGGCACTTGGGCTAACTGGCTGCTGCCCCCCGTGAAATCCAGATTAATCCAGGCAGATGCTGAAGCCCTGGCAGCAAATGGCCGAGCAAGCACTGTTCCTCCTTTCCCGTGCTAGGAAAAAGCTTGGCTTTGAGATGTCCCGCTTCACCCAGCTTCTGTAGCCAGGAAAACCCTTCCAGCTTCCCCAGGGGGAGGATGGCCAGCTCAGAAAACCTGGGAACAACAGTGATTCGCCCACAGGGTGGAGAAGGCAGCATCAGACACCACAGGAAACCACAGTGGGGGACAAGGTGCCACCACCTTGTGCCAGCCCAGGCTTGCTCCTCGGAAAAATGTTTCTGGACAGAGACAGGAAGAATTCCCACACAGGGAATGGCATCATTTCATCAGCTTCCAGCCTGTGGAATGCACCCATCCTACCTCCCAAATCCAGGCCTGAACAGGTCAGAGGATGAGTGAAGGACACTGGTGGTCCAGGGCACATTTCATCATGGTGAGGAGGAATCCAGGCCCCCATCCCATGGACAGGAGGCTTCCCCTGCAAAGGGAAGGAAAAGGCAGCCCGTGCTCTGTGGCACAAACACCGCATGGGATGATGGGCGCACATCCAGCCCAAAATCTTTTGGCTTTTTTTTTTCCTTTTGTTTTTTTTCCCCATGTGATGGAATTGAAGGGTTTCCTGCTGTGCTCTGAAAAGGGCAGACACAATAACCTTTGCAATTAGCACTTGGCAGAACAAGCTCCTGTCCACGATAAATTAACGGAACCAATTAGGGAGGAGGGAAATCATTGGATGCCATAAGGTAAATCCTGGCTCTGCCAGAGCACAGGCAGAGGCCATTCCAGAGCACAGCCACTCTGGGACATCCTGCTGGCTCCGGGGAGGGACAGACAAAGCCTTCCTCCCTGTGCCCAAGCTTTGTCCCAGCCAAGGGAGGGGTGGAAAGCCAAGCCACACTTCTCTTTGAGACCTGTCATATGATATTTATTGCCATGTTCTCACCTTGCTGGTGGCAACCACATCCCAAAGGGGCCTCTCAAGGCAAGGGGGAGTCACAGACCAGTCCCCCAAGGAGTGAAGTTCTCAGCTGGGATATGATGGGTGGGTGAACTGTGTTAGAACATTTCCTCTTAGCTTTGTTTGCCCCAAGACCTTCAGTTCCTCCCTGTTGTAGCTCGTAGGACACAGAGGTTCCTTGTCTGCCACTCCCCTGGGACAGCCACTCCCTCCAAAGGGGACACTGAGCAGCAAGGCTGCTGTCCCTGGCAAACCTCACCAGCTGCTTGTGGCCAAGAGCTGCAGCCAGTGCCCCCTCTGAGAGCAGAGACCCCCAGGATGGGCACATGTGCCAGCCAGGGCTCCCAGGGCTGAGCCATCCTCAACAACAAACGTGGCCTGAAATAATCAGAACGCTGATTTTCAACTCCTACCTGGCCCAACATTCTCCATTCTTCCATCCAACTGAAGCAGAAAACTGTGTTTCAGCTTTAGAAACACTTTTGATCCAGCATCCCAGGAAAGATCACTCCCATGCTCTGTTCCAATTGACTTGGACATGAGAAAAGGCGTGTGCTTCAGGAAGGGAGAAAGGAACCATAAAGCAGGCAAAGTGACAAACAGCAGCATGTCAGGAAGGGGAGATGTGCCTGGTGGGCTCGGCTGAGATCACTCCCAGACCCATCTGTTGTCACCTCTCCATTAATGAGCTGGAAAAAGAAGTAAAGAGCAAATAACAGAATTGGCAGGCCCCGCTATATTAGGAGGTGATGCCATCCTGCAGTGAAGGACAGGGACATAAAACAAATGAGAAGACAGGTTAGAAATCAGGGTAGGAAATAAAGAACAGTGAGAAAAATGTCTCTACACGCAGATTTACAGAGGGAATCAAAACCACTCAGGCAACCAGAAACTCCTCTCTGCAAAGGGTTCTAGTATTTCAGATTTGTAGGTGCTGTTAAACAAAAGCCAAAACCGTCCCCAGAAGAAAGTGAGTGTCCCTGGTTCCATGTATCAGACAATTATTTACTGTTTGCTGGAGATTTTTCTCCCTGAAAGGAAGTTCATGAATATTTCAGACAGCAGGGACATGAAGATCTGCCCTCATGGACATCTCCACAGTCACCCCCTGGGAATTCAGTCCCATCACTCACTATCCAAAAAGCCTGGGGATGCACTTGGTCTGATTTCATAACCTCAGAGTGCATCCAACTTCAGCTCCCAGGCTTTTCTTCTTCCTTTCTCCTCAGAATCCCCTTTTCCTTTAACAGGAGTTACATAAACACTCGACTCCCAGAAGCACAGCTCTAGGAAAACAGGAATACTCACATGAGCCTCCAGAATCCCTCTCCAGCCAGCAGAGCTCAAAGGACCCAAGCAGTGAATTCAGGCATCCAGAAAAACTCTCAGAAATTCTTAAGGAGACTCCATTGAATGCATGCAAAAGAAAACCCTGATGAGGAGTGATTGGGAGAGTTGTTTTTAAAGCCACATTCAAGGTGTAAGAGCAAAAGGTGCCTTGGTGGTTCACTTGGGGATCTCCTGCAATTCACCTGGATGTGGGCACAAGAACAAGATTTAGACAAGACAGATGCACACACAAACAGCCGAGAGGGGTAGGAGGGCTGAATAAACACACAGCTCTGAGGTTTCAGTGGCTATATACAGATATATATATATATTTTAAAGTATATCTACAATATTAGGTGGATGCAGAGATGCTCAAAAATCCTTGAAGATGATGTGATGAGGTTTCAGTGTGAAAAATCACCCCCTCCAGAATTTTTTCCTCTTCTTCCTTGCTTTTTCCTCTTGGATTAGAGAGCCAGCCCACTGGACTATAAATGAACACTCAGCAACACTGGCCTTCTCCCAAGCCTTAAATTGTTTATAGCCCATTCGATCTGCACTTACAGCCTTGGGTCTGCTAATCTAATTGCATCTTCTTTCTATTGCTGGGCTTTTTTCCTTTTAAACACCATCTTATCTAATCAGCACCATTTGCATTGTGTGAAGTCTATATATGCTCCAGGAACCCAGTCAATCAGATTTAATACATCAAAGAGCTTTCTTTCTAAAGCTCAGCATTTTTTTTTTAAATTTAAGCATGAATATGTGTGCTCAAAGCAGGGATTTGCAAAGATTCTGCAGGACTGGGTTTTCTTCTCATTTTCTGGGCAAAATGTGGTGCTGAAGTGTGGCTGCAGCTTCTGTGTTCCTGCACCACAGCCTTCTCCTGCCAGACCAGCTGAGTCCCACCCTGGTGAGGGACAGGTGTCCTCCTTTTTCTGGAGAGCTGTTCCTGAGCTTCAATTAAAGTGGATTTCAATAGACTGGAATCCAACAGGCTTCCAAATTATTCTCTTTTTCTTTCTGGGTGTGTTTGGTCACCAAGTCTTGTTTCTCTCCACAGGGAAGTCACTCACTAAATCTGCCTGTTTATTTAAACCACAGCAGCCTCAGTCCACTGCCATTTTGCCACCTGAGACCAAAAACCCGGAGTCCCTGAGTCACTGAAAGCAAGATGCAATTAGCACCAATTCTGCCTGGCTCGCTCCCTCCTATTCCATGCCCATGTCTGAAGCTCCTTCCTTTGTGAGCTCTAATGCGTGTTTAATGTGCAACTTAATTATTTGATTACAACAGCATAATTGTGTAATTGTAATGTATTGTGCAAGTTGGCTGGAAGGAGAGAGGAGACATTTGCTGAGTGACGTGGGATCCACAGAACAACAACAGCATCGAGGAAACAGAAGAAATCCAATGAGACCATAATTTGGAGGAATAGTTAAGAAAATGGGCACTTTGTAAAATGAAAAGTAGTTAGACTTTTTAAAAAATCTTTATAATTAATTTATTCTTCCCTCTCACTGTGATGTGATCAGTGAGAAATTCCCTGCTCGTTGCCAAAGCACAAGCGAGCGTGGCTGCGCTGGCAGCGTGGGGCTGGGCAGCCCGTCCTGTCCCTGCCACATCCCCCCAAGGAAAACTCGAGATGTGCCCAAATTGTTCTGAGCTGGCCCTCAAAAAATGGCAGCAGAGCAAACACACTGAGGTTTTACTGGTTCAAAGGCACCCACAGCTCAGCCACGACCACGTGTGAGCCAAGGGAGCCAAACAACCTCCTGTGGAATAACCTTGCCGTGGAAATTGGAGGAGATGCACACAGGGGCTCATGGCAATTAATCACAGAGCATTAATTCAAGGACCTGGATGAGCCCTCTGGGCCATCTCACTGTGATACATTTGCTCTCCAGCACCTGAACTTTGGATCAGAACACTCCTGCCCATGGACTGAACCCAAAAATTAGGGGGAAAACCCTGGAAGATTTTGATCAAGGTAAGCAACAGACACGGCAGCTCACTGCAAGGATTGCAAACCACATCTTGGAGATCAATTCTGAGCCCAGCTCCATGAGCTCTCCAGTTTCTCCTGCTCTCCTTCAAAAGACTTTAATTACTCCCTGTCCTCCAGCAGCAAGGAGAGCCACATTCCCAAGGAGAGCCACATTCCCAAGGACACCACATCAATAAATAAGAGCAGCAGCAGCTGAGACAGCCAGCTCAGCCTCCTCATCCCACATCTGGTGAGGCACAGTCTGCCTGCACCATCCCCAGTTTCTGTGGGAGACACAAGCCCTCAGGAATTATTTTAGGGAGATCACTGAAGCTGTTTCTCATCAGCAGTTGCTGGGTAGCTGGCGAGGGCTGTAGCAGGAACACTTTCCACAGCCGGGGTTTCTCCCGCCGCAGCGCAGCTCCGGCAGACGGATCCCAACCCAAATCCTGGCAGCTGCACACACTCTGCCACAGGCTGCTTCACAGGTGACATTTCCACACGACTGGGGTTACACTCGAGGCCATTTCAGCCAAGTTTCTCCCTCACAAAGCAGCCATCCCAAGCCAAGCTTTGGCCAACGAGCTGCGGGATTCCGACCCGTTTCAAAGCCTGCTCTGGTCTGAGCACAAACTCCAGAGAAAGGAGCACTGAGACTCTTCCAATGTCAGGCACACTGCAGAGAGAGGCAGTGACAGCCTGTCCATTGCCAGCTATCCAAATAAGATTAAGGAGCAAACTCTGGGATGTGGAAGTGGTCTCTCTGCCAGTAACAGCGAGCTCTTGCAGCAATGCCAGCCAGGGAGGGAGAGTGAATGGAACCAAATTATTGCAGTTATGCCCAGACTAAATTTGCCACAGTTTTAATTCATACTCTTCGTCTCATTTCAGGCCAAAGGGACTGTTTCTCCCTGAGGTCTTTCACTGTGCTCACACCAGGGTTAACAGCACGACACAATCACAGTTTAAAGCTTCCCTCCCCAGTTTGCCAAGGAAAGAGCAGCAGGAAGGAATACCAGGAGGCTCCACCCTTTCCCAGAAACAGACATTTTGGGATTTGAATCATACACCACAACCCTCAAAAATTCTGCCATCTCCAAGCTTGCAGTAAGACAAAGAAATATTTTCTACCAAAACAAGAAGTCACCACTCAGAGATGATGCTTCAGGATAAAAGTGTTTGTTTGTTGGAGTTTACTTTTTAAAGAATGTCATCTGAAGCCAGAGTAAAAACATTTCTGGTTTACAATTACACAAAATAAAGATCTGTATGCACGCTCGGCTTAAAAATAAAAGGGAAAAAAAAAGAGGATTTAATGGAATCCTAACAGAGCAGATTTGGCATATCCCACAGATTCCATTGCTTTGGAATAAAAATGACAAGCAAACTTTCTGTGCTGAAGCTTTCTTGCTGTTTGGCTGACTGCAAGGCAGAAGGAGGCTGCAGATTGGCCTGGGCCATCAAGGATTTCCTGAGATTCTCTCTCAGAAGCAGTCAGGGCTATCAGCTTTAAAACCCACCGCTGATTCCTCTGCCATTCCAGAGGAGTTCATTAACATTTTGCTCCCGGACAGAAGAGGAGAGGCCTTCTCCTGTGGATGTGGGCAGCTGCTGGGCCCCCCAGCAGCATCCATCACCCAGCACGTGAGGTCTGGAATTCCTGCCGCTGCACCAGAGTGTTTGTGTGCATTTCTGAGTGCCTCAGAGTTATGATGTTGTGCCAAGGCTTGTCTGACTCTTCAGGGAGGTCACTCAGACATGTTGTAATTCAGCAGACGTGTAAGAAACACAATTTAGCACCATCTTTCCACCTTCCAACTACTCTCGCTCCAAGGAGAAGGAAAACAAAACAAAATGTTCACAATGCACCGGTGGCAGGTTCCCGATCTCACAGCACAGCTGCCGCCCGTGCTGCCCAACACACGGACAAAATCTGGCATGGGAGCACATTTGGAGTTGCTTTTCCAGAGGAGTGAGCCTCAGGCTCGTCCACTGGTGTGATCCCTCACAGCTTCCCTGCAGTGAGGGCTGGAAACCTCTGTTGGGGAATAATTGCTGTATCTAAATGGAACAGAGGGCACAGTGGGCAGGACCAAACATCTTCTCTTTAGTGGGGGAGATGCATACAGGATGTCAGAGAATCATGGAACAGCCTGGATTGGAAAGGATCTTAAAGCTCACCCAGTCCCACCCCCTGCCATGGGCAGGGACATCTTCCACTGTCCCAGGTTGCTCCAAGCCCCATCCAACCTAACCTTGGACACTTCCATGGATCCAGGGGCAGCCACAGCTTCTCTGGGCAGCCCGTGCCAGGGCCTCAGCACCCTCACAGGGAAGAATTCCTTCCCAACATCTAGTCTAAACCTACTCTCTGGCAGTGGGAAGCCATTCCCCATGTCCTGGTACTCCAGACTCTTGTAAACAGTCTCTCTCCATTTTTCTTGTCAGCTCCTTCAGGTAGTGGAATGTCCCAGTAGTCTAAGATCAAATAACTCAGTATGAGCTACAGCCTAAAATTGTGTGTGTGGACACTTGGCAATGCTCTGTACCTCCATCATCTCTCTTCACATACTTAATTGTTGCCAAAAAACTGCTAAAATTAGCACAGAGCCTGTCCCAGATTTAGGACCAGGGCTTTCTCACGTGAGCACAGGCCACAAGCACTGCCAGAGAAGCCACAGGGCAAAAGGACACAAGGACAAGAGGCAATGAGCACAAACTGCTCAGGAAGTTCCAGATGAAGAGGAGGAAGAACTTTTCTTGTGCAGTGACTGAGCACTGAACAGATTGTCCAGAAAGAGTGGGGAGTCTCCCTCACTGAGGATATTCCAGGACCACAGGGCCCACTGTGACATTCTGTGACATCCAGCACATTCATTTCAGCTGGAGAGCTAAGGGACCTGAAGGCCAGGGAAGACCACAGAAATTATGGATTCTGATGCACTGGGAACACATAGCTCTGAAACATGGAAATTTTCCCATTTCTCTAGGAATGTCCTGACCAGTTGCTTCCCATCTTCTCCCTCCTTCCCCATTGTTGATGAGCCCCTTGGCCTCCCCTCTGCCCACAGGGGCTTAATTGAAAAAAAAAATTACAACCCAACACTGTTCCTTATAGAAAAGCAGCTTTCCATGTAGGCATTAAATATCAATTACACGAGAAGCCATGCAGTG
Organism: Dicaeum eximium; assembly: GCA_013396995.1. Taxonomy (NCBI): domain Eukaryota; kingdom Metazoa; phylum Chordata; class Aves; order Passeriformes; family Dicaeidae; genus Dicaeum; species Dicaeum eximium. The sequence goes on from VWZP01003703.1 coordinate 452,647, forward strand.
CTTTAATTACACTCATGAAAAATCATCCCATTAATCAAATTTCTAATCAGCAAATTTCTCATAAAAAGGTGGAAACTGTTATTTTATCGATTAACTCTTAACAGTCACCCAGATGAATCAATTCTACTTTTTTTTTTTTTGCATATATCCCATTTTACATCAGGAAAAATTCTTCCTTTATCAGGGACTTGCCTGAGTGTGAAATGAGTTCCTTGATTCTTGTTGCTGGCAGTGCTGTGCTTCCCTCTGGGGCCTGTGGTTGGAATGTGGGCTCCCTGCTCACGCACCAGCATCCAACATCTCCATGGAAAGGGCACTGTCATCTTTCAGAGCTCTGATTTGGGAGACTGGGTCTACTCCAGATCAAAAAGAGCTGCAGAAAGAGAGGGCGATGCAAGAAACAGCTCTGCCTTTTGAGGGGAGATGAAAAGAGCTCGGCTCACTTAGTCCAGCAAAACAAAAGCCAAGAAGGGACATGGCTGGGGTCTGGAAATACATGGAGGGCTGGAGAAGGAAAAAGGGAGGGAGGAAAATAGGGGGGGAAAGAGCCATTCCAGTGGATGAACAAAGCAGCTGGGAATTCATGTAAGCTGCAGTTTAGAAACACTGATGAGACTTTCTAACAGGCTTCCCTTGGGAGTTGCTGGGCAAAACCTAAAAAAGGGTTTTTGCATAACTCAGGCTCCTGCAAGGCATTTGCAATGGTTGGGAAGGAGCATCAGGCTCCACAGAGCCTGTCCTGTGTTCACAGAGGGTTTTCTGGGATCCACAGCCAGCTCAGACAAGAAGCCACTTGATTAATTATTGCCTCTGCTGACTTGTCCCACCTACTGCTCCGTTCAACCCCAATTACTCAGGATCAGCTCCTTACAATCTATTGAAGAGGTACAGCTTTTCATTTGCATAAGCAGTTTCAGCCAACACAGTCTGTTGAGACAGAAAATATACACTGAATATTTAGCAAGTCTGATGGCATTTCAAGAGCATGTGATGGCACACAATTGATGACATCATGCATTTCTTCTGTTTCCTGAAGCTGAAGTCTAATGTGGCCCAGAACTTCACCCAAAACTGATTGGCTCAGGGTTTAAAAAAAAAAAAAAAAAATTAAAAGAAAGACATGTATGCAGAGTGTTTTTACAGAATGTTTCTAGATTTAGATGCAACTCCCAGAGAACACCATCAAGCAATATCAAATTTGATACAGAACTGCAAAATTAGATGCAAAGCCCTGGAGTAGGAATAGAGATTAGAGACAAGTATTTCTCTCCTTCTCCTGGGGGAGGTACAACGAGCTGCTCTGTTGAGGTCCCAGGAGGGTTTGAGCCACAGACCCACTGTCACATCATATAATCCCAGCCTGCCATTCCAGCCTGGCAGGTGGCTGGGGCCCAGCTGTAGGAGCATGCCCAGGTTCTGGAGAGACCAGCTCCTTGCTGGGATTGGCTCCTGAGTACTCATGAGGAGAGATGTCCCCAGAGCAATACTTTTTTTTGCTGTTGTGACCTCTCCTCCAGTATCTGAATATCCAATATCTGAATATCCCTCAGCTGGGGTGGATCAGTATCGGTGCAGAAGTCTCCATGTGCCCTTTCTCCTGTCCCAGGGCTCTTCTCCTGGCTCTGTTCCATACATCCTACAGCACTTGGAGCAATCAACATTGCTTTAATCTGACTTTAAGTCCATTAAAGGATGCTCCACTAAAGTCCACAGTCCATTAAAGGGGGCCTGGCTGGCCTCTAGGAGGAGCAGCCAGCAGCACACATCTGGCCGAGTGTCACGTGGCCTTACACAATCACAGTCCCTTTTCAGCTCCCAAATCAGAGAATTTGAGAATGGTTTGGGTTGGAAGGGTCCTTAAGGACCTTCCCCTCTCAGGCTGTTCCACACCCCGTCCAGCCTGGCCTTGGACACTTCCAGGGATCCAGGGGCAGCCACAGCTTCTCTGGGCCTCCCCACCCATATAGGGAAGAGTTCCTTGCCAATATCCCATCCAAACCGGCCCTTTTCAGCACTAAGATACCCCCCCCTTGACCTGTCACTTCATGTCCTTGCCAAAGTCCCTCTCCAGCTCTCTTGGACAAATCTCCCAATCCCATTTATTTCTCCCATGCATTTGGTGCTACAGTAACACCAGGTATGACCCCAGCACTAGCAGGAACACCCTGGCAAGCTGCAGACACACAAATTCCCTTTTGCCTCCGTTCCACAGGGAGTGGCTATCCCTCTCTCCTGCTCTGGCTCCCATCCAGCAGCTAGGGAAGCAGCATTTGAAGCGTGAGCAGCACATGGCAGCGTGGCATGGGATAGGGCAGGACAGACCCAGAGCTGGGACAGCAGCTGGGATGGGGAACTGCCAGGGGAAAGGGTGCAGGATGTGAACAGCCCCTGCTGTGGGAGGGACAGCCCCACACCCCTCCCAGCTGCTCTGAGACTGGTGTCAGATGTGTCTGACAAGTCTCAGAAGTGGCACTGAACAGTCACATCCTTGGGAAAATCCAGCTGGCAAAGGGTTAACACCCTGGCAGCTTATTCCATATTTTCTAAGGCACTGTGTGAGGGATGCCGGGCACTGATGAGCTCTGCTTGAGGTAAAATAGAGATCAACAGCAGGCTGAGAAACACAACAAAACCCTGAGGGAGCCTCCAGCATCCCAGGCTGTCCCTGGTACCCTCACATCCACCCTCTCGCCTCTGTAGTTGGCTCAGGAAAAAGTTCAGTTCCTTGTTGTGAGGACCAGTGCTGTCAGAAGTCCTGTCTGCATTGCAAAAATCATCCCCACACCCCTGCGTGCCCAGGACAACAGCCCTGATTTTAACTGCTATAAACCAGGAACTCCTTCCTTACCAATACCTGGTGGTTCTGAGGGGAAAAGGACCATAAATCTACACCTGATTGCTCCAAAACCCTGTCGTGCCCTACAGAGCATCCCCCCACACACACACCACCCCCCAACATCCTTCAATAGCACAGCACTGGAAGGAAAACCACAAAACCATGGCAGAGAAATCTTCCCCCAAAGAGTGAAGTGTGTAAAGAATAATAAACGGCCCCCCTGCGCCGTTCCCACTGCCCGCCCTCCCTCGGGAAGCCTTGTTGAGCATTCCTCGGGGATGCTTTCACTTGTGTGGCCGGGGACAGCATCCCCCGGCAGGGCATGAAAGGAGGGGGCAGGTCTGCAGGCAGCTCTGGGGCGGACAATGGGAGCGGGAGGGAAGGGGAAGAGGCAGGAATGTCGCACGCTTTGCCAGGCATCGCTCGGGGCGGGATAAAGGGACGGCAAGGAGCCGCCTCAAAGCGCCAGCGCAGCCAGAGCCGCTTGATTTATTCCCCGCCGCCGCAATTATTTATTCATAAATTAAACAGAAAGAACGGCGAGGCCGGATGCCTGCTCAGAGGTGGCTTTGGGGGAGGAAGGAAGGTACAATGACCCCACCCAGGGACGGCCGTCTGACTCTTCTCCTTCCCCAGACGCAATCAGAACCTCTGATTTAATTATCTTAATGGGAACGAGGATGAAAGGAAAAAAAAATTTAAAAAGCAGAAGACAGGAGCAGACACTTTCTCAGGCAAAGGCTTGTCCTGATGCCCAGCAGTGGTGTCAGGCTCACTGTGCCTGCTCCCTGGACATCCCCTGGTCCCACATCCCCTGGGAAAAAGCCACAGACTTCCAGTCCCACTATTTTTCTCCTGTCAGCACAAAGACTGTGCAACACTGCCCACAGGGCTGCTAGGGGGTGCTCCTCTCCTCATGCCCTTCCCAGAGATGTTCCCCAGCCACAGCCAGCCCTGCCAGCCAGGAGACCCCACCTGGGGATGCTCTGACCAGCAAGGACAGGCTTTTGTGCCAGGGAAGGAGGAAAAACTCCCGGGGAAACAGCGAGAACAATTAAATGAAACAGCTCGCTACCACGAGATCAATGCCATTGAATAAGAGATTTTCAGGCCAAGCCTTGTGGGTCTCAGAGACAGCCTGAACAAGCGAGGAAGAATTTGGACAGATGATCAGAACCAATGAACCCAAGCACAGCTTCCCAAGTGCCAGGTTCTGCTCTGGGCTCTGAAGACAGCACGCTCTGGGGAGGGGTATTTGCCTGCTGGCTCTTTGCCGCTCAGGAATCTCATTTTCCAGGATGTCAACAAGGCCAGGAGGGCCAGGACTGCACATTTGCCTTTTAGTGACAGCTGAACTACACGAAATCTGGCTCTGGGGCTCTTGGAAAGCGCAATAAATACTGCTAAGACTTGCAATAAAACTGCTCTGCTTGGCAACAGGAGGCTTTTCTTATCCACCACTCTTCCATGCTCCTTCTCCTGGCTCATCAGGAGCCAGGGTTTGGAGCCCAGCCTTCCCCCCAGCACCTCACAAGTGAGCAAATCAGCTCCCTGCCCTGGCAGAAGGAGAGAACAAGATCCAGCTGAGCCCCAGACAGCCTGGGCATGCCTGGCACGGGGCAGAGGAGCCCCTCTCTGCAAGGTCTCCCCAAGCCTCTGGCACTGCCCAGCTGAGAAGGGGCTTCATCCCAAATTTGTGTGATCCCAACCCCAGCAGGCACTAGCCTGGCTCCATGCTGGTGTACAAATGGGCCTGTCAGTGATAAGTGGATTTTATCTTCTCAGAGCGGGGGAATAAAGAGGAGAAAGAGACCTTGTGGGTCAGCAAGTGACTCCTACTGCAACTCCACAGGGATCCTAAACAAATGGCACTCCAGAACCACCCTTGCTCCAGCTGGAACAGCTCAGAGGACAGATTCCTGCAATTCCCAGGAGGCTGACCCATCCCAGTTAAACCACCATGTTCTCCCACTCTTGTCAGTGCTGCTCCAGGCTCAGCCCCAGCTCTGGCCATTCCAGAGCATGGGATTTAAATATTGAGCATGTTTAAATATTACATGGGGGAAATTAATAATAAATATTACATGGGGGAAATGAATAATAAATAGAATGTGAAAAATAATATTTACCCCTAAGTGGGGACATCACTCACAAAAACAAAAGAGGCAAGAGGAGCCTGTCCCCAGGGCTGCAAAATGTCACAGCCTCACCTCCACTTTGTCACCACAGACTCCTTCACAGAACTTACCAGTGACTTAAAACAAGAAACACAGCAGGTGATGGGAGAAAGGTTCCCTCTCCAAAACCCCAGCAGTGTGCAAACCCTCACTCCCAAGCCCTCCTGCACCCCAAAATCTGGTCCTTGTGCAAGGAGGAACCTGGCGAGATGGGTACCCCAAGCTCTCCACCCACACAAAACCAACCCATGTCAGCTAGAGGAGCAAGAGATGTGTCTCCATGTCCTTAGGATGGCACAAAACATCTCTGAGCCATCCTGAGTCATTCCTGAAAGTTATTAACATCTCCTCTTGTTGCTCCTCTGGAAGCTCCACTCCCAACATCTGCCATGCCTCCATGGCTGAAGAGGATGAGGAGAGCACATCACTCCTGAGGCTCAGACTCTGTCCCACACACACAGAGGGAAATGCAGCTTCCAGCCCACCTTTGAAGCCCAGCAGAGGTGGGAGCAGGCAGCCCTGCCTCTCCTAGAAGGATCTCTCTCCAAAGCTCCTGCAAACAGCTCCACACACTCCAGTGACAACATAATTGTACATTATCTCCTACAATTTCACTCTGACAATTTAGGGGACAATACAAAGAGCAGAGAGACTGTAATACTCATATTGACATTCCTCCAAAAAGCTGCCTTTCCTGGTAAAGCCCTTGTCTTATGAATATGGAAAGCTGCCTGGAGGCTTTGCTTAAACGCAGTGTGTTGGTGTTTAATCAGAGGAGGTGGAGCGGGAGCAGCTCCTGCACAACAACAGCCTGGCACTTTTTAGGATGTGCAAGACATTCTCCATTTTCATGGACAATTCTGTTTACAATCCCTCCTTTAAAACAGCTTATAAAAGATTCACTCTGCCTCAGTGTTTGAAACAAGAGTTAGTCAGAGAAGAGGATTCTGTCCGCTATTCCTTCCCCGTGGGAATTTCTAATGAAAACCATTTTTTGTCTCAACTTTTCCATAAGAAACAAAAAGAATTTTTTTTCTTCCTTGGTAAGAAAGATTTAAATACTTCAGCCACAGCCCAACATTCCATGAATTGAAATGACTGCCAGAGTGCCTACGGAGAAGAAAAAGCAAGGGAAGAATTGCAAGGGAAGAGCTGGAGAAGGGATGCACAGTGTTTTGTGGACTGAGTGACCACCAGAAGTGAGCCAAGTTTTTGTTGGAAATCCAATTTCTGTGACTTTCAGCAAGGACAAGAATTCCAAAAGCTGTCTGTGTCTTTAGGTGCACATCTCCCAGGAGCAGAGAAACTGCATTTTCTGAGGGCCTCTTCCACTAAGTTGACTTGGAGGACAAGTAAAGGCTTGGGCCAAACAGCCAAAAAGAACATTCTTTTTTCCTTTTCTCCCCGTAAGGGTGAAATCTATGGAATCTTGCTGGATTTTTGTTCAAGAGCTCAGCTGAGTCCTGACTTCCCCCATGTGGTTTTTCCCCACAGTCCATGGGTCTGTCTCCACACCCGTGGTGGACACCCAGCCCCACGGATCCCACCCTGACAGCCACGAGGAGGAAATTCCCCCTGGCTCCCTCGCTTCCCTCTCTGCATTCAGATCCTGGCAATCGATTGTTTCCCTTCAATGCTGCTGCAGAGAAAGAAGAAGTCTGATTTTGACAGATTTATATTTAGACTCACTTTCTTTCATTTTTTAAAATTTATTTAAGGATTTCTGTTTACCTTCTGGGTAGAACTCTAAGTTCACCCACAGAAGCAACCACTGAACCATGGAAAACAACAAAAAGCAAAGGATGTACTAAAAAAAAATCCATAGTATCTGTAATACCTCAATTAAGGGAGCATAGGTATTGAAGCCTGAAGTATCTTGATAATCTGAACCATCAATTCTGACAGCAGAAGGTGCCACTACTGGAGCTTGGAAAAAATCTTTGCCTTTCAGCTCACGAGCAGGAAATCTCTCTCACCCTGAAAAGACAAAAATAATAACTACATAAAAATATTATTTTCATTTCTGTCAAATTCCACTTTTTTGGTTTGACATTCTACCTTTCGGTTTCCTACTGGTAAAACTGTTTTTTTCCTGATCCCATGTGCATCCTGATTTGTCAATATTGCTGGAAAGGTTTAAAATAAAAGGCTTTTCCACTTCCCTGAGCTGGCCAGGTGTCAGGGATTCAAGGATCTGGAGTATAAAGGGTAAGCAAACTTTTGGTCACGGGCCAAATCTCAGAGCGTAGGGCAAGAAAATCTGTTCCCAGATGACACCAGTGAACTAGAAAACATCTTCAAAGGTGGTCAAACACTTCCTCAGAGAGGCTGGGAATGGGAATTCTGGGAAATAGTCGTGGTTCAGGGAGCATTTTGCTGTCAGGTGCTCTTTCACTCCAGTTCCTCCCTCTGAGGTGCAGCAGAACAGACAGCATTGGTATTTGGAAAGCTTTTTTGGTTCTGCACCCCTGAGCTCCTTGGACAAGCCCCCTCCAGAAGTTAAATCCTTCCATTTGATATCCTTCCAGGTCAGCAGCCAATCTGTCACATCCCTGGTGTGACCTGGCTTTTTCGGGAGGCAGGATGCCACAGGGAAGTGCTGCTTCAATCCCTGCAAAGGGCAGAGCAGCAAAGCCTGACCCTCGAGGCAGAGGCTGAAGGACACAGCTCCTTCCTCAGCCACCTGAAGTTTTGTCCCAATGATTCCAGGCAGGAGAAGGGGTTTTCTTCCTGGGCATGAGAAGAGGTTCAGCAGGATGCAGTGGGCATTTTGCTCACGGCTTCAAGGCCAGGACAGGCAGATCCTCCTGGGAAAGGGCAATGAGTGTCACCAAGAGCACAGAAACACTTCCAGCCTCCAAGGCTTGGCCAGGCTGCCCAAACCTGGCTAAGTCCTGCCAGATTCCCCACAGTTCCTGCTCCAGCCCCTGATTCCAGCCCAGGCAAACACCACTGTCCTATGGCTGGGCTGGACCTGCAGGGACCTTTCCCCAGGTCACGCTGCACTATTGCTCTTCCCAAGGAAAAGCGAGGGATTTTGCCTCTTCCCATGCTGAGCTGGATATTGGGACAATCCACCCAAGCACAAAGCACAAGCTGGGCCTGCCCAAGAGCCATATGTCAGGAGTGGGAAGGACATTCCAACCCACTCACCATGGAAATTGTCACTCTCTGCCTCCCGGGCACCAATCACACTCATCCGGCACGGGGCCCAGGGCTCCCTGGGACATCAGCTGCCAGCCAAGGACACAGCCTCCACTCATCCATTGCTCTCCCTCGAGGCAAGCTGAAAGGTTGGAACCAAACAACCACCAAGAATTCACATCAGATGTTTCTGCCTCTCTCCAGCCTTAATGCAGCGATGGGCGCTGTGGGCTCTTCCGTAGGGAGCAATAACAGCAGCCAAGCCTTGGCATTCCCCAAGGGATTCCATTGAGGCCACCAGCACGGGGGACAAATCCCTCATTCTGGGCCACCAGCACTGCTGGGTCCCCAGCACAGGGGGACAAACCCCTCGTTCTGTGGGCACACAAGGGCGTGAGCACTTCCAGAGAGGGGCTGAGACCTCTGGGCCCCAGCAGCCACCCACCCATGCCTCCATCCCAGCAGCAGGTTTTTCCCAGAGCTGCTCCCAGCAGCTGAGCCTGTCAGAAGCACCTGGCCTCGAGCCACCTGGGTTAGTGCTGCGTGCTGGAGGATGAACTCGGGAGCCCGAAGCACGGCTTCATTTTATTGCAATAAAGAAGAATCAAGTAATGACAAGGCGAGGGCTGAGCGATGGGGTAATGGGAGAGCTGCCACAGAGCAGAGCCAAAGGACACCAGCTCCTCCTGCTCTTTGCCTTCACCTACTGCTTGGGATTGTCTGTGGAAGCGCCAGACTCTGAGGAGAAAGCTGTCACTGAAGGACTAAATAATGGACAATTTATGCTCAGCCTTTGAGCTCAGCAGCTTCCTCCAGCTATGGAATTAATGAGAGCCCCCCTGGCCCTGCCTGCTCCCCACCTGCCCAGCCAGGCTGCACCCCTGCTTTGAAGTCCACCCCCCCATCGATACTGCATCACCAGTACTTGCTGGAATTGCCACCAAAGAACATTGCCAAGCACAGGGCATTTGATTTTATCGCAAGGGAAAAGTGGTCCTGCCCACACAGACACAGCTCTGCTCCGAGGAGAGGCTTGCAAAGGAGTGGGTGAAGCCCTGAGGTTTGCTGGCAGGATAAAGGGGTCCCCCAAGGCAGCTTTGGTTTTACAATTCCTTGGCCAAGCAGGTTTTCATGGTACTGCCCTCTGGGCCCTGCTAAGATCCCAGGCAAGTTCAGCTGACCACTTACCCTAAATTAGGGCCATCTCCTGGCCCTCTCAACAGCAGGGCCCTTTAGCAGAGCTCACAGTATCCCAATATGTCACAAAGCACATGCAGAAACGCGAGAGCCCTGCCAGACTCCAGGGTAAAAATCCAGCTCCATTCCCCCCAAGATTCTTTTAGCTGGGATGCTCCTTGAACTGGAACCACAGAAATAATTTGCCAGTGAGAAACCCAGACCTTCAGGTGCAATCCAGGTATCCATCCTAATTCAATTTTCCTGAAGAAGCAGAGTGTACCAGGACAATCAGAAAAGCAATCTGTAGTTTTCCTCGGATGCCTCACAGCAGTCCTAACAGAAGAACCACAAATGAGATGTCCTCCCCCACATCAAAATGAGATTGTAGCAAAGCCCACCTCCACAACAGATTAATAAATATGTGGACAGTTTGTACCAAAAACACCCAGATCCAAATTCCCTTAGAGATGGGGGAGAAGGGGATGAGAACCCGCTTTGTAGCCCCTGTGAGTGATACCAGTCCCTACAAACAGCCAAGTGCACTGAGCTTCAAAGGGGTTGAGAGAGGATTCGACCCTCTCTTCCCTATCATTTTTGTGCACTTCAGATTTTGCTCCCACTGAGGCACCCACGGTGCCCAGCTGGCTGAACAGGAAGCTGACAAGCTCAGGGTATCACTAATTTAGTGTGATAATCACAGTAGGCATGGCCTAGCAAGGAGAAGGATCACAGGGAAACCAGCATCATCCTCCATGGACCCCATGATGGAGCCCCCACCTCCTGTCTGTTCCCTTCTAAACGGGATAACAGCACTGCCTGGCTTCCGTGGACCCTGGGAGGAAGGGGAAACACAGTCAGCTGCTCAGGCACTGTGCTCACAGGAGCCAGGCAGGCCTTTCACCCAAGCAGCACATTAAATATAAAAGAGAAGTCACCATGGATGTTAATGTATGGCATCGGGATTTATTCCCCCCTCCTGTTCTCAGCACCACGTGACAACATTAATTAAATGTGTTTCTGACCCTGCTGCGCTTCTTTAAATATTTGCCATTCTCCACAAGCAGTGTTTGGTTAATGAAATGAAATTAATGAGCTCATTAGATTGTGCTGTAATCTTTCAGATGCGAGCCCAGCGCTCGGAATCACCGCTCCCTTTCTCCGCTCCCGCGCTTCAGCTTGGCGCATTCAGCTCCACAAGCAACGGCTGAACAGGGCAGTAATCAATTAACAGGGCAGCAGCCTCGGGAAGGGGAAGGAGGAGACACCAAGGCCAACGAGAGGCAGCTCGGCGACTTTCCCACGGGAGCTGATCCCGTGGTTCCGGGCGGTCCCTGGCACACTCAGCTCCATTTGGCGGATGCTTCTCCAAGGTGAGGATCAGCTACAGGAGTCTGATGTGGCAGGAGCTGAATCCATGGCTACATCCACTCCAATTTGTATGGGAAAGCCAACTAGCCTTGGGAAAGAAGAACTGGGCTTAAAAACTCCCTGACGTGCCTCCAGCAGCAGCCCTGGCTCTGGCTGAGACACAACAAGGGCCACACTCCAAACTGGCCGAGACCACGGGCTTGTCCCCCACCAGTGATCCCTAAACTTCTTCCTGGAGCAAGGAAAGCCCATGGAGCAAATGTCCCTCCACCAGGCAACTCCCCACACTCTCTTTGATGATTACTCACCCTGATTCCCCCCATGCTGATCCAAACAACCCTCTGGCATCCAGCCTTTCCCACATTTCCCCCAGCTTAGAGCAGAATCCGCATCCTGGTGTCCACCACTGAAGTACAGCCCCAGGAGCAGCAAGGGAGGCTCTTTGCCTTTGGGCTCCACCAACTCACCAAGCCAGCATGATTCCCACCTTTTTCTTTTTGAGCAGGAAGGATTCCCCCCAGAGCAGTGCTCTGTTTTCCTATTATCTTGTGAAGCTTGGTCAAAGAATTAATTCAGATCAAAGAGTCTCCACAGCAGCACGAAATCCCCCTATGGGCAGGGAAAGGAGGAGGGGGGTGCACAATAAGACAAAAAACGCTCCAGTAAATCTCTTTCCAAGAAAGCAAATGGGGGTAGTTTCTGCATGCACATAAACCCCACAGCTCAGAGCCTGTGCTAGCTATGGTGACTCCCAATAGCTCCGGAGGAATTCCAAGTAGGAAATGTATGCAAATCGAATTCTCTCCATGGCTGTACTCACCAACAGATTGGATCACAAAGCTTTACCAGGCTCCCTGATAAAGCTCCCTGCTACATCTCACAGGACTTTTGTCATTTACCTTTTAGCCCAGAAGTCACATGATGGAAAGCCAGGCCTGCTGGGATAAAGCAAGAGGGTGATGAGCACAGCTGGGAGGGAGCAGGAGGAATTTTGAATCGCTGAAAAATCTCCAGATCAAAAAAGAAAGTGATACCCCAAGTCCTCACAAAAGCCTTGAGGAAAGCAATACCCTGACCACTGTCGCAGAGTATTAGAAAAGAAAAACTTTGCGCTCAAGAGGGCAGGACCAAAGATGGAAAACCCAAACTAACTGCATTCCCACACTCACCAAAGGCACCAACCTCCTGCACCCAAAAGGTGATCTCAGAGGACTCTTGAACTGCCCCCCCCATCTCACAGGATTATCCCATGTTAGCTTGTACAATCCAGAGCTGTCTCTATCTGCTTGTCCAGGTGGACATCACAACCCCCAAAATGCCAGGCTAAGTTCAAACATCTCAGGGTTAGCCAGGTCTTTCACAACCCTTCACGTCCTACCAGCCCACCCAGTGAGGTTTGACTTTCCTCTGCTTTAAGGGATCTGAACGTCCCTGCCTTTGGTGACTGATGATTAAACAGAGAGAAAAGCACAGCTATCATTTATCCACGACCTTGGAAGGGCTGCAAATAACACTGGCTGGCTGATGGCAGGTCCCCTGGCCACAGAGTGGAAGAGTGGCTCTCAAGGGCAGCAGGGAGAATAAATCCAGAGGCCAAACTGGCAGCTCCCCCTCACTCTGCTGCAGAGAGGAGCTGCACACACCTGGCAGGTGGCAGAGATCACCTGAGGCAGTGGGTGCCCCACAGGAGATGATGCACAGAGGATGAGCAGGGGTGGAGAGTTACCACAACTCCTGGACAACCCTGAGAACAGCAGTGCTGGGTCTCCAAGGGAATTTCCACCAGCAAACTCAGCAGCAAAGGTGTGGGAGACTCAACGAGGGCACACGGGCAGCCATTCATTTCACTGAGAATGGCCTCTGAGATGGTGTTTACTCCAAAAGGGAAGGTGAGTGAGTCTTTCCACCCCAGGGCAGCACAAACAGCATTTGTCACCACATTCATACCATATCCCTGAGTTTACAGCTGGATACTGCCTTCCATCTCCCTCCAGAGGCAGCCACAGCACAAAAATCAGGTACCCATCTGCTAACAGAGCTGATTTTGCCCTTTGCATGCTGTACAGAATCCATTTACAGGGAGGCAGAACATGGCCAAGCACACCAGCAGGCTGGTTTGTGCACCTGGGAGGGTTCAATGCCAGGAACCCATTTTTCAGAAGCCAGCACCACCCCTCCCATAGGCTTGGGGTCCCAGCCCATGTTCTCAGAGCAAACGTGCTCTTGCCTTCATCCTGGTGTAGCTGTGTAAGCAACACTGCTTCCACAGCCTTGCTTTGTTTCGAGTGGGTGAACAAACCTTCGATCTTGTTTAAAATCAAATCAAAATTCAAATTTTGGCTCAAGGACTGCAGCCTGCTTATGCTTCAGCCTGGCTCCCACAGCCAGAGTGAATTAATGCCCACACCCCTGTGAGTTTCTCCTGGCAGGTGGCTTTGCCCTTGCCCCTTGCCCTTTGTTTTTCCCCCATGGATGGGGAGCTGCAGGGATGCACAGCAGCCCAAGCAGGAGATGCCTTTGTGGCAGCTGGAAGCAGAGCCGGGATCCACGGGGTGGGTTTGGTACAGATCCTTACAAATGCAACTGCTCTTCCAAAGTGTATTTATATCTTATCTCTGCTGTTTACCCATATGTTCAATAAATCATTATTCATTATCTGATAAGGTGCTTGCAGGGAATTTCTAAGCCAGGCTTACAGTTAGCACCGTGCGGGGACACGCTGGGAATACAAATGGAAAAATAAACAGAGCATCTGTCTCCAGCGAGGCTGCTGTGCTGCCAGGGGACTCTGGTGACATTGCCAGCCAGGAGACCAAAGGCTGGGTCACCAGGCCTGCTGGGCAGGGGACAACAGGCCTGTGTTATGTAGAACAGCCCCCTTTTCAGCTAATTACACGTCCTAGATCCCTCATGGCGATAGAAGTGACACTACAAAGTGAGCCATGTGTCCTCTCTTCTGCTCCTCATTCATCTCTGCCCTCACTACAGCCAGGCAGAGGCAGGCTGTGCTCCTCAGCATCCACAGGAACCCTGCAAAAGCTTCAGCCTGGGAGCAACGAGGGAAAAACCGGGAGTGTAGATCCGAGATAGCTTGAACAGACAGGAAAACTCGGCTTTGTGCTGTCTGTGGTCCGGGCATAAAACCAGAGGAGAAACATTAGAGCAAACCCAGAGCCATCTCTGACCCTGTCTGCTCCCTTTGCCTGTTCCAGCAGGAAGAGGAGACATGGGAAGCACCTGCAGATGTTGCTCCATGGCACATCCCAACTCCTGTCTCTCCCCTCTGATGCTCCCTCCAACACCAGGAACCCAAACTGGCTCCATTTAGGCCCGGCAAAGCCTCACCATGGCCTTCAGTGCACCCGTGGCCTCTCCCATCTCAGCTAATCCAAGGATTAGCTGCACTGGGTGGATGTTTCCATGTGGAATAGGGGGAGGAAAGTGGAGGGAGAGGGAAGGGAGTCAGGTTCAAGTCATGTGAACATCAGCCCCAGCACATCTTCAAAACAGGCTACAAGGAAGTGTGACATCCAATTTCTTGGGAAGGGGAGGCAGAACGGTAATTAAATTTCTGATCTTGTTAGCCAATTTCTCCAATCACTGCCCCTGAACTGGAGAAGGGGAAGGGAGAGGGGAGACGTTTGCGTCAGCGACGCTTGTGAGGGAAATTAGGTTTTCACGGATTATTGGGTTAGTTCCACTTCTCCCACTTTTTAATTTATTTGTCTGTATGTGCTGCAGAGCTGAAAGGCCGAGAANTTGGAAGATGAAAACTTTGGAAGGGGGGAAGACTGCAACAATATAACCATGTCAGCCAAAATCTACTTCCCTCCCAAACTTTTGTTAATCCCTCTTCAAAACAAGAGCCTAATAAGATCTCTCACTAGCACTCAAAATAGCCTCTGGATACTTGCATAAAAGAAATAACTTGTCAATGAACTTTTTTCTATCTAAAAAAAGAACAGAGTTCACTTGCTTACCACTACTTGCAGGTTGAGGTTTGGGTTGTTCTTTTTTCTTTTTTTTTTTTAAATTTTCCCTTAATGCTACAAAAGAAATTCCAGAATTGCTGCCTGTGCAACCCAGAGCCTCTATTATTTCTCAAAAGACAGTAACACTGCCCCTCTTTCCAATTTCTTTAGAAATAGAGGAGAAGACTAAAATGTGCCTATGGGCAGTGTTCTAGTAAATTATCTGTATGATTATTTCCAACTGCCTGCTGAGTGGTTTCCTAGGAACAATGCCAAGGGGCTATTTTGTTTAAGGTTTCTGAATTTGGGATAAAAGAGAAACAGTGTAGTTCACACGGTGCCCAGATTTCCACTTTGATGAAAGGTTTGGAAAGTAGGAATGGCTGCATGGCTCAGCCTTAGCTGGAGGAGGCTTGCAAAGATATCTGGGAAGCCAAGAAAGGCTGGAAAGAGCAACTTCTGGAAAACTAAGAAGCACAGCTGCAGTGTGAAGGAGTTGGGAAAAGCTCTGGCCAGAGAATCATTGGATCATTAAGGTTGGAAAAACCTTCAAGATCATAGAATCCAACCTTCAGCTGAATCCCACCATGCCCATATTTCCAAGTGCCACATCTACTTCATTTCTGAACATCTCCAGGCAGCCTGTTCCAGTGCCTGACCACCCTTTCAGTGAAGAAATTTCCCCCAATGTCCAACCTGAACCTCCCGTGGTGCAACTTAAGGCCCTTTCCCCTTTTCCCAGTCCATGCATCCCACAACAACCAAGGCCAGTGTGTCAATGCCTGGGTGGGATCAGGAGCCTCTGGGACCATTTCAGACCTCGAGGCAGTGCTGGCCAAGCTCTCTGAGCTGACCCATGCACAGATATTTGGAAAGCAGAGTTGGGCTGGTTCTTTCCCCCTTGCCCACTCAGCGTTGTGGATCACATCCACCCACCAGGCTGCCTGTGAGGGATACCCACACTCATCTCACCCTGAAATCTTTACAGACAAAATCACATTTATTCCTGGGATCCTTTATAGGGATAGACCCCTCAGGTGGGACAGGAAAGAGCCCAAGCCAAGCTCACACAAACCTTCTAAGCAGCTAAGTACAAAAGCCCAGACTTATCCCACCCAGCTTCAGCTACACCAAGTCTGGTCCATTTTCCATGGAGAATGGAGGTGACACCTCCAGGCAGTGGGAGAGCTGGCCAGAGGTAACTTCTAGAAAGGCTTTAAACGAAGCCAAACACACACAAAAGCAGCACCCTGCTCCTCCTTCACAATCAGGGTGAAAACTGTGGCTGAAGCCCTGATTAAGACCCTCATCATGGCCAAGCTCCGAGCTGACCCGCCCTCATCAGGCTTTGCACTTTGGAAAAAGCTAATTCCGACGGCAGCAAAGAGGAAGGGAATTTACGCTGCTCTGCCGTGACCCAGACTTCACAGCCATCCAAAGTGAGCAGCCACGGCCATTAAAAACTTCACTTCATGCACTGAAGAGGCTCATAAAGAGAGTGTGAATTCACAGAGCACTGGCTCAGAAAGCCCATTCCCTGCCTGTCCCACAGCCTGCCTTTGTCTGAAATATGGAATGAAAGGGAACTTCATATTTTACTTCAGGCTTGTTTCACTCTCCCCTTGTTTCCTCTGCAGGCTGACTAAAGAGGAAGTGATTTATAAGGGGAAAACAAGGGGAAGTGGTTCTAATTAATTGGCCATAACTGCTACAGCTGTACAGGCATCCAGCAAACAGAGGGCAACAGTGCCGAGACAGAGATGCAGTACCCTGAAAGATTCCACAATAATCCTGCTCCAAGTCAGAATAAAATTAATTTTTCCTTCACGGTTCTGGTACAGACCCCTTGTCCAAGGCTCCTGGCACCTGAGCTGTCATTTTTCGCAGAGTCAGCAGGAGAGGGGAACTGAAAGGGGTCTCCAGCTTCAACCTCTCCTTGCAGGCCCTCCTTTCCCTTTCCAGGGCGGGCTCTGAGTTCATTTCCAAGTCAGCTCAAGTTCAGGGTGTAAGGAGAGAGTCTAGCTAAAGAAATCTCAACTCCAAGCCCAGGATGAGAAGATTTACCGAAGGGCTCCATCAGCCCTTTCCATCTCCCAGCTGGGAGGAGACCAGGGGGCTCCTGGGGCACTGCAGAGCCAGGGGAAACAGAAAGGCTGTTTTGTGTCCAGGAACAAATGTGTTTGTTCTGCTTTCAGCAGCGCTGTGGCCAGGAGAACTGGCCCTGGGGGAGCCATACATCACACATTGCAGGTGCCTGGCTTCAGGAGGGGGAAACTCTCCAGCTTTCCTAGCTGCGAGTGCCAGAAGTCCTGTATCCAAAGTTCATCCTGACCTCAGAGGGTTGGCCCGCTCCGTGGGAGGAAACAAAGCCTGGCCATAATCAGAACAAGCTCATAATTAAAAGTGCTCTTGCCTTTATGAGCCCCCAGGTCGCAAAGCTGCCACGGGAGAAGCTGTTTCCATTTTCCCTCATTGCACAGGGAGCAGCAGAATGGGAAGGAACAGCCTGGCAGGTGCCAGAGCCTGGTGTTTGCAGAGGGCAGCCCTGCTGGACCCCACCAGGTTACCCCTGGGAGACTCTGCACAGGGATTTTTATGGGTGGAAGGTGTGGGGAGCAGCTAACCAGGATAGCCTTTAATAGGGAACTCCAGTAATAGCAGGGAAAAGAGTGCAAAATTCAGATAACATTGGGCATTCCTATTTACCAGAGGCATTGTGTCCTCAGGAAGAAAGCCAGGCTCCTACCAGCTGTCCCACTGGAGCAGACACTGGAGCTCAGAGAGTGTGATAAGCTCCAGCTTCTGTAACAAGTTTCAAAAAAAAAGACACCAATATTTGCCCAGCACTTTGCTGGGGCTGAGCTCGATTATGCTGTGCCGTGAGAGATTAACACAACCAGATTGCTTTGTGCACTCACTGCTCCCCCACGGCCCCAGGCAGATTTTCCTCTTCATGCTTTGGAAAAGGTCTCAGGACATGAACTCACATTCAGCAGGGAGCTGCTCTTTCCTCTCCACCTGGGATCCAGGCAAGCCAGCAGCTTTCCCAGGGAGCCTGGCTGATCATCTGCTCTCTTTGGGACAAGGACAGCCGCAGGCAGGACCCCGTGTCCCCAGCTCCCAGTGCACCCCATGTCTTTGGGGGGTGGTGGGCCCTTTTTCCAGGCAAGAGACTCCAGCAAAGCCGGAGTTCCCAGGAGGAACAGCAGATCCCAGCAGCTACAGGGAAGGGAAAGCAATTTCTGTGCCTTCTTGGCAGCTCCTGCTATGCCAGTTGGAAAAGCAAAAGCCACCCAAAAGAAAAGGCCGCTGTGCCTGGGGGGTGTGATGGGATGCTTCTGCAGGGAGGCAGATGCAGCAGGATCTGTGGGGAACAGGAGAAATGGCTCCAAATGGAAGAACCCCAGGGAATTACTGAGGACATTGGCACAATCACCAAAGCCTATGCTGTGCCACCTTGAGAAAGGAGATTCTAAAACAGCTGAATGAGGGGGGGAAAAAAAGAAAAATCATAATTAAAAAATAATTAATCTGTGCAATTCTTCAGGGACAGCCCATGTGCCCTTGCAGGCAGCTCAGCAAAAGCAACTCCTGGGACACCAGAGTGGCACACAGGGACAGGGGACAAAGAGATGCTCAGGAAAGGGGCAGGATGGTGTTAAGAAAACAGTGGTTTTATTCAAGAACTCAAATTAGAGCAAGAACAGGATAAAACAAAGTGAAGGACAAGCACTGCTGTAGGAGTGAAACAGCTCCCTGTTATCAGCTCAGGATAAGGGATAGAGCCCTTGTCTAGGCAAGAGCAGTGGAATGTGACATTAAGCAGAAGTCAGACAAAACCTGCTGCTTCTGGCTGTAGCAAAGAGGCCACACTGCTGGCAGGTGCAGGGGGGAGAGCACTTCATCCCTTCTTCCACAGAAAACTCAAACCCAGCGCCTGTGCTGACCCCTCTGGAGAAGAGGGGCTGGCCTGCTGCCCAGCTCCGGGTATCCAAGTCACACATGGGGGATCCAGAGGGACAGGGGCTGCACACAAGTCAGGGCTGGCTGCCCCTCTGCCCCCACCGTCCCCACAGCTGGACACCCCAGAGGCAAAGACTGCTTGGCCCTGAGGTCAAAGTTGGCACCAATTTAGAGGCTCTGAGGTGTCCAGGGATGGAGGGGACCTTGCAGGGAGGAGAAGGGCCCAGGAACGTGTGAGCAGCTGCTCCTGTGTTTGCTCAGCTGCTCCCACCGTGCTGCTAAACCACTGCCGGGGAGGAGGAGAGGGTTTAGCCTGGAATAATCATTCCTCACGTGTCAGACTCCAAGCAGAGGTTTGGAACACTCAGTGTACGCTGGAGACAGCACCTGGGGAGGATTCATCCCGTGCAAGACAAGCTTTGCCAAGATCTTGCTCCTGCTCCTCTCACAAACAATGCAGTTTACTCACATTGTGTTGGCTGGTAGTAAGGAAGGGGGAGTGATCCATGACCAGCAGCAGAGCTAAGGGCATGAAAATTATTCTCTCCTGGACTGTGAGCAAGTTTTAAACCCACAGCCATCACCAGACAATGGTGGCCTTCACCATTAGCTCCCACCAGTTAGCCCTGCCCTTCACAAGACTGGAATTTCAAACAAGCACATCCCAAATCCAGCACACAGATCCCTCACAGAGGGCAGGTTTGGGCTCAAGAGCCATGCAGTGGAAATGCAGAGCAGTTCCTTGCATCCCACCCCTGCTGCAGCTCAGCATGCAGGACACACAACCCTTCCACACAAGGGAAGCCCCATCTGTCCCCAAAGAAAGCAGGTTTGGAAAGGATGGGAAGATTACTCTCCTGCTGGAAAACAGCCTCGAGCTGTGAGCTGGTGGGGTGAGGATGTGTGGAGATGTGGAGGCTGCTGTTCCCAAGGCAAGGCTGGGCCATGGACATTCATCCAGCTCTCTGCTCACACCAGGCTGCTCCTGAGCACCTAAGAAGCACAATAGGGTCAGCCACAGGTACACACACTCCTGAGAAGCAACTGCAGGTTGTGTAAGGCTCTGCCAGGCCAAAACTGAACCACTGGGGCTCAGAATTCCACCAAAAAAGGTTCAAGCATGAGACAACCCTGGGTAACAAAGTTCTTGACCACCACATCCCTCACTCCAGGGAGCCCCTGCTGAACAGCACCACGACTGCTGTCATGGTTTGCACGGCACAAGTACCCATGAGAAGCCACCCTCGTGGGGAGCAAGGGGCTGGCTTGCATGATACAAGCAAGAAAAGGCTGTTCACAAGCTCAAGAAGCACAAGAACAGGCAGCAAATTAGTGACAGACCTCCAGGACTTTGTCTTGAAAGGAATCATCCTCTGCTCCTCTCTATCAGCTCCTGCTGAGTGCTCCCACTGATTGTGCTCCTCAGAGGACCTGGAAGAGTGGCTCAACCAAATCTCACCCAACATCACTTATTTTTCAAAAGATTTTGGACATATAATCAAATTTTTGACACACACCCACATACTTTTCAAGCATTTTCCCAAATTCCTGGAGGCTTTCACTGTTCTACCCCAGCAGAAAGGGACATTTCCACCTGCCACAAGCCAAGCACAGCAACTCTTTGTACAGGATTTTGTAGATAGCAAGCAGGGAGGGGCAGGATCAGCCACTCTGATGCCCATTTATAACTTTCTAAAACATCTTTTCAAGCCCTGCTTATATCAATCCAACTGTGGTAAAATACACAAGGCACCAGACAAAATCAAGGGGAATACATTTCAGGGGAATTATCTGGGAAGCCAATGAGTGCACATAGCAGATGAAGTTTGTCTGGGGAATCTCACAGTCCACAGAGATCAGATACTCAAAACATGAGTCCCAGAAACAGCTTTACTCCCACCTATAATGAGGAAACAGGATCCACCCTGTGCTCAGGTTTCTGTTCCTTGCACGACCACCAGTGCCAGCACAATTACCCTCCAGCAAAACCCCATCCTTACCAGACTCTTCTTTCTGCAGCCACTGAGGTGGAACTAAGAACAGCTCAGCTGGAAGGAACCTACAGCCATCATCTCGTCCAAGAGCCACTTCAGGGCTGGCCAAAACTTAAAGTGTGTTATTAAGGGCATTGCCCAAACATCCCTTAACCACTGACAGGCTTGGAACAGTAGGCACCTCTCCAGGAAGGTTCTTCCAAACACAGAAAAGTGGTTTATTATCATCAGCAAACTCGCTCACAGTGCATTCAGATACCCAGATCACTGATAAAAATATTGAACAGAACTGGGCAGGAATGTGAATCCACACTGTGTGCACCTAATGATTTCATTGTCCTTTAAATGCCTTTAATAGTGCCCAGTGTGATCCTCTCCATTTGATTTTTCCCAGGCACAGAGCTTAGATTGACAGGAGCCTGTAGGCTCCTGGATCTTCCCTTATGCCCTCCTTATAAACTGGAATAATTCTGGCTGGCTTCCAGTCAGCTGGGACCTCCCCAGACTCCCAAGGCCTTTGTAGAGGACTTGTTGCAGCTCCTTCAGCACTCTGGGATGAATCCAGAGTGTCAGGATTCATCCCAGAGTGCCAGGTGAATGTATGGATGTCCAGCTGACCATAACTCGCTGCTGTTCCTCGTTAATCTTCACGCAGCTCTTGGTGCGAGGGCTTGGTGGGTCTGACCTTGCTGAGGGTACCTGCACAGATTCCTCCCCTTCCACCACCCCAGGCCCCTGCCCTGCTGCTCCAGGAAGAGCAGCTCATCTCCCTGTGCACACAGGGGAAGAGTTGGGCTCCCAGCACCTGGAATTCCTGGGGTTTGTGTGCTCACAGCTGGCAGGAGACACCTCCCCAACCCACCACACACGGAACAAACACCATTCCTCACTGCAGGTTCTCCTCCTCCCAGTAAAATCTGGAAGCTTTCCTAACCTGACATCAAATAGGCAGCAGAACAGCATCCCTGAAAAGGTGGGTCAGAGCACTACTGGCAGGCCTGTTTTAAAATAAAACCATGAAATACAGTAAGGAACTCGTCCCTGAGGAATCTCCATGGGCTACAGCAGTCCCAGCAGGACACAGCCAGAATCTGTGGGCACTGAGTGCTGTGAAGAGCAAAGCCCTGATTCTGCAAGGTGTCCTTGGAGCCCCATTATTTGTGATTAATAAGGCATGATGCAAACACTTAGTTAAATCAGATTAGATCAATAGTACACCATGAATCACTTCTATAGGTTTCCTATAATATTTATATAGACTGCAGTTATCAGCAAGAATCTCCTGTAAAATTGTCTGTGCTGAAATTTATTTGAAAAAGTATCTTTTATACTCTATTAAAAAAAGCAAACTGACTTTTTTATTCTCTCATAGAGCCGAACTTCCCAAGCAAAAGCTCGGGGAACAGCATGTGGCTTTGCAAAACAAACATTTTGAGAATGCTGCCTGTTTTATCACCTCCTGGAATGGGAATTCCACCTCCATCCCTGTTCCTCCTCAGCTTCTTACACGCATACAGTGAAAAAGAAATGTTTTAGCTATCCCTGCTCACTGTTGGGAGGGCACAAGCAGGAGGGTGACAGAGCCAGCAAGGGGTGGGAAAGCCAGCACACTTCCACACTGGTCCAGTGATGTCAAAAAAACACCATGGCAAAGATTTTCACAGGGCTTCAGAAACTCCTTGTGCACTAAATCAAGGCAGAAAATTTACAGCAAATTAATGAAACTAATTTTCTGACTGGAATCATCATCTGTGAATTATTGTGTCTTTACTCATTAAATAAATTATCTATGTCTTCCAAGACATTAAGAATGCATCATAAATTACAGCCCTTCATAAATAATTTGCTTTTTGCCTGGGTTTAAATATAGAGGGAGAATAAAGCAAGGGGAAGAGAAGAATACAAGAGATAAGGGAAGCAAAGAAGCAAAAAAAAAAAAAAAAAAAAAAAAAAAAAAAAAAAAAAAGCACAAAGAGAAGGGAAGAGAATGAAACTGAGAACAAAACGAGTGAAGAGAGGAAAAAACAGGTGAAAATGGAGACATATGCCCAGCTCAGAAGGGAAGGAAATGAGGAAGGAGAAAAGGAAGTGAGGGATGAAAGAGGACAGACAGGACAAATAGCCCAGCGCAATATTTCAGGTCGGTGTTAATTGTGACTCGGTGAACATGGCAGGAAATGAAGCACCAATATCCAAAGGCTCTCGTGACTTTTATAAATGATTTCATTCCCATTGAGCTTGTTCCATGTCAATGAGTACAAACATTCTGTGTGAGAGATCTCTGCAAAGGGACGCCAGCACGGGGAACACACTTTGTCATGGAGCAGTGACAGCACTTCCTGAGAGGGACCCAGATTTGTAAATGACAACAGAAGCCGTGGCTGACTTGTCAAAGAGGGGCAAAGCAGCACCCCTGGATCTGTGCTGGGGGATCCTGCTCCAGGCTGGGCCAGAGCAGGCAGAGCCAGGTCCCGGCAGAGCCCAACCTCCAGCCTGGCTCAGCTCAGGGAATTGGTGCTGACAAACACAGCACCTGCACAGGTGAAACCTCCTTGGGACCCCCAGGTGATTCAGGTGCAGACCTGTGCCACCATCCAGCAGGATTTCTGTCCAGATATCATCCAGCACAGTGGTACCCATCCCTTAATGCTAAAGCAAAGGATCACAGAAGAACCTAGGTTGGAAGGGACCCACAAAGGGCAGAGCCCAACTCCTGGCCCTGCCCAGGACACTCCAAAAGCAATCACAGCTTTTAAGACTGACCAGAGGCTGCCAAAGTAGCAGCCAAACCACTGTCCACAGAGTGGCCAGAACAGGCTTTGTCAGGCAGGCCCTTGGCTGCTTCCAGGGTCCCTCAGTTCGAGGGCCACCAGGACAGAGCTGGGCAGCAGCAGTGGCATCCCCTTCCTGCCACACTGCAAGAGATGAACCACACCAGTGAGGAACAGGTTTGGGTCCTGTTTGCCTGCACTCTGTGAGAGCCTCTCTGCGTGGAGAGCATTCCCACTGAGTAACTCATTCCCACTCCTGTCCTAAAAAATCAAGAGCTGCAGTTCAGGGAGATTTCTGATGAGGAGTGGAATGAAGTTAACACTCACAATGCTGGTGAAGAGGCCCATGGGATACAGCCCAGCCATAGGACTTCTCACCAGCAGATCTGAGCTCCTTTGAGATGACCAGAAGTCATGCAGAAAAACTCGAGGAGCTCCAAGCCAAGTGTTTTGCTCCTCACTGGAACTCCTTAGCTCAGCACCCGAGAACCAGAGCCACAACGACCTTTTTGTGGCCAGCTCAGAGCACAGGCAAACATCTGCCTTCAAAACCTGGCGTGGCCATTGCCTTGCTGAGCTGCCCAAGCCAGCTGTGGTTTACACCCTGCTGGTGACACCGAGTCCCCTGTCCTGTCCTGCATCCTGGGGTTTGGCTGTGTCAGCGCCGCAGCCGGGCTGGGGACAGGGCAGGGTCACAGCAGCTGGCTCACCTCTGGCTCCCTGCAAGCAGAAGGGTGTTTCTACAGGAAGCTGGAGGGTGGCCAGTCCTGGGAGTTCTTGGAGAATGAGCACAATGGCAGCTGTTTCCTCTTTGGAAGTGGAAGAGCTCTGATCTCATGATGTCATGGCACCAGTCAGGACAAAAGGAATGTTTTCCTCCTTCTTCCAAGTCCAAACCCAACGCAGGGTACATGGAGCCTCAGAAAGTCTGCTCTGCAACCATCAGATCTGCTGGTTAACACGTAACAGCAACACCAAGGCAACAGTGAAAGTGAAGCTGCTGCAGGGTAAGTCCCAGAAGACAACAACAATCCAAGAAAACATCCCTGGGAAACTCCTGGCCAGGTGACAGCACACACAGCCTTACCACAGAGGCACACAATGGGTTAGAAGGGTCCTTAAAAATCATCTCATTCCAAGCCCCTGCCCTGGGCAGGGACACCTCTCACTAGAGCAGGCTGCTCAGAGCCCAGTCCACGTCACAAGGCTTGAGTTTAAAGAGTGTATCTGAAGGATTTGGGTTTGAGAGTCCACCAGGTGTATTTGAAGCAACTCTACAAAGATGGAGAATGTGGCTTTTGGTACAAAAGGGCCTCCTTGCTGCAAACATCAGAGCCAAACACGTTTCTGTACAACTTTCACAGCACTAGAAACCTGCCTGTTGACCCAGGTATGTTCTGCCCTAAACTCCAGGTGCTGAACTCCCTGTGCCATGCCCAGAACATCCCTAAGCTTGAACCACTTCAGCACAACCCTTCCCACCCTTTGGATTTACCCAATTTGAGGGTGGAAATGGTTTTTCCAGCTCCTTTGACCATTAGCACAGCAGCCAGGTTCATCACCTGGGGATCCTGGATGCTAACTCAAACCTTTTGGGTGCTCAAGAGATTCTGAGCAATCCATCCAGGAGGCAGAAGATAAGGGAAAGAAGAGGAACACAAACATCTAGCAGGAAAAAGGAAGGAATCCAGCTTAATCTCTTTTTGGGGGGAGTTTAGCTGGGTGAGTGACCTCCACACACCTTCCCCAGCTCCCCACTGTGCCTGCTCACAGGGCTGAGCAGAGGGGTGGCCTCAGAGGGACACTCACCTGGAGCACCCATCTCTTCCCTGGCCTCCAGCCAGCCTCTCCTAGCAGTACCGTGGTCACACAGCACCATAAAACCTTTTATTGGAAAAAAATGCTTTCCCTTCTCTGCCCACAACATCCACAGGGTCACCTCACACAGGCTTTTCACACCTCTTAAACTGCACTATTCCCTCCCTCTTCCGACTTGGCTGCTTCTCAAAGAAATGACCCCAAATCCCGTGCAAGCTGCAATATAACCTGAGCCTGCCCTTTCCATCCTTTCCATCCCTGATGCCAGCACAACACCTCCACTCCAGCTGCTCTTCCCACACAAGTCCAGCTCAAACTCCCACATCCTCCTTCCCCATGCTGCTGTGAAGTTCCTGCAGTCAGCCAGCCCTCAAGGGAGGTAGCATTTCACCAACTCCAATTACTCAGGATGGGGATCAGCTGGTAATGGAAAAGCCTTTCCCAGAACAGTCTCCAGCTGATTTTGGAAAGGGTCAGAGCAGCCAGCCTAGATACCACCACCTCCATGCAGTCAGCATCATCCCTGGAAATATCTCCCCTTTCCTTGGGTAAAGGCCTCTGTTCTGCTCTCTGTACCCAAGGGCTCTGCAGAGGATTTTTTCCACTGCCAGCTCAGACTGTTTTTAAAACCCACTCAAAAAAAAAGGGGGATTTTCCATCAGTTCCTGAAGCAACAAGTGAATCCAGCCAAGTGTGAAGCAGGTCACTCTCCTCCTTCACAGCTTTTCACACGGTGAGCTTCGAGTCAGGACCGTGACCAGGGCTGGCCTTGGGGACGTGGAGGAGGCGGCTGCCACAGCCTCTGTGCGTCAGCAGCTCCCTCCCCTCGCTCCCGAGCCTGCACACATCTGCCCCACAGCAGGAGCACCATTCCTTCCTCCCCAACCAGCAGAATGGAGAGCCAGAGATTTATGTACTCCGCGGTTTTTATGTGCTCTCAAGAAGGGCTGCGGAGGGAAAACTCCGCCACTCACAAAAGCCTCCATCTGTGAGTTTATTTATCCGTGCTGGGAAGGCTGTTTATTCTGTTTCAGGGTGGAAACTACACTGGGATTGCAGCTTAATTGTACTGTTTGTTGAATTAATTGCTCTGTTTGATCGGCCTTTCTCCCATCATGCTTGGGAATGGAATGGCTTTGCTGCAATGTGGGAATGGAGAGGGTTGGAGCTGCTTCTCCTGGCAGCCAGCACGCAGCGAGAAAGAGGGGCTGGTTTTGGGGACAGAACAAGGTGCCTGATGCAGATCTTGCTGCAGAGGGTGTCCAGGCAGGCGAAGCATCCTGGGAACAGCGTATGGGCCGAAGGCAGAGAAGCATGTGGATGTATAGGATGCTTTATTGGCATTTCACTTCTTTTTCCAGCTGATCCCTGCCCAGCCAACCAACCAGGATCCGTGTGCCCAAGGAGGGACCTGCTGTCCAGGCTGGCCCCTCCATGACTGGCAGCCTCTAACCCCCTCTCCTGCAATGAGAGTGAACACTGAATTTTCCAGGTCACCTGATGTATCATGGGATGCAGAGCAAACCTCAGCATTATTTTCATATCGGAACATTTTTCGCCTCACTTTCATTCACAGGTTTTTTCTTTTCCCTTTCAGGTTTTGCCAGCAAACATCCAGCTTGAATAAAATCCAGCTTGTTTCACATTCCTTTTTTCCACTTTGCTAATCACAGCCCTCAACTTTTTAGGTTTTGTTCCTGCCTCTCCCACTTCCCCCACACGCTTCCTTCTGCCCACTGGCCTTTGGCTGAAGCACAATGACCAGTGGCATTTCCCACACACATTTTTTTCAGTTCCCCTCTCTCTCTCTCTCTCCAAAGTGAAACAGCATCAGGATTCCATGGGGATGTCATTGCCTTTCTGCCAGCACGGACAGAAGGACATGTCTCCCTGAGCCACACCTGTCTGGGGAGCTTTTCCCACATCAGAACCAGGCACTAAAGAGAATCAACCCCATGGCCACCCTCCTGCCATGCTGGCAGCATCCCAACACAGACAGCAGACTGATTTCTCCTGCTAATTAGACATCCCAGTAGAGTTCAGGGAGTATCTCAAGCCAGGAAGACACAATCCCCGGAAGACCAACCCTCCCCACCTAATCCTGCCCCTTCCACTGGAATCTGCAGGCTCTGGGAATCTGCCTTCCATGACAGAGAGTGAGCTGCTGGAGACAGCAAGATGTTTCAATCAGCGGATCTCTGGTGTCTGAGGCAAGCCCATTCCTTGCTGATAAGGAATGAATACTGTCTGTGTCTGTCCGGGTACGTGTTTCTCTCTCTCTCTATTTCTCTTTTCTCCTTCATAAAGCTGTCAGACCAAAAATAACATATTAGTGGAAGGAAGGAATGTCAGCTGTAATACAATAACGTGGTTGGGAGGCTGGGGGATGTGCGTGCCTGGCTGCTGTGCCAGAGTCTCTCTGTGCTGAGCTATGGCTCAGGAGTGCCTTTCTCTCCTCCTCACCTTGCTCTCCCACCAGACATGGAAAATGGGATGATAAATAGGAGGGAGTGCTTATTCAGGCCCGTTCCACTGCCAAAAGCCACCTGTGTTTGACACTGCAGGAAGATCACACATCCCCAGGACAGAGACTGAGGAATATCAGTCCACTGATCATTCACCCCTGGAAGTGTCCAAGGCCTGGTTGGATGGGGCCCTGAGCAACCTGCTCTAGTGGGAGGTGTCCCTGTCCATGGCAGGGCGTGGGACTGGATGAGCTTTAAGTTCCATTCCAACCCAAACCACTCTGGAATTCTGCTAACATGGCAGGAATGGCCAGACCACAGCAGGCTCAGGCTGGGACACTGACATGGGGCACAACTTGAAAATCCAGTCCCCAGTGTTGACTGGAACTGGGGACTGGGTCTGGCACAAAATAAGTGGTAATGGGCCCACTGCTGAGGTCACCTCTTGATTTTAAGGCCAGGAGGGCCTGATGCTTCTCTCCAGTCTATCCAACCAGTTCCTGGCAAAATGGCCTCCATGGAAAACCAATGACATCTGAGGGACCACGTCTTGTACCTAGGTACCCAGCACCTCAGGAATGGTTTCCAGCTGGACCAAACTGATTGCATCTCCTGCTTATCTGTTCCAGCATCCAGAGACGTCTTCTGGAAAGGCAAAGGGGAAATTTGTGAAGAAGGAAAAGCCTCCTGCCCCACACAGGTCTCTTATCCTCACTGTGATCTGTGTCCCTTTCTGACACCACCAGGCTCTTCTCACCTTCCACACTTCGGGAAGCAGCTCTGCCAATTCCAGCACTTCCCACGGCCCCGCCCCGGGCACGGCACGATCCCATTTCACAGCAGGGCAGATTTTGCAGCCCCAAGCTCTGCCTTGAGCAGTGCCATGAATTGCAAAGGCTGCAGGAGTGCCAGGGCTGGGGTCCAGCCCCGAGACCCGCTCGGAGCCCCGCTGGCTCCCAGCCCACTGCAGAGATGTTCCTCCTTCCCACTAAATGTTCTCCCGTTCCTTCCCATTTCCTCCGCCCTGCCACCACAAATGCAGGACCAGGGGAAGTGACAGGCAGGAGCAGGCACATGGACATCTTGTCCAGTGTCCAAATTGGGGATGTGCCAGGCTGAAGGATGAGATTCCTACTGGCAGCACATATGCAAATCAGGGCTCCTTCTGCAGTTTTTATTAGCCCAAAACTGATTTAACTCTTCAAACACAAAGACCAAAATCCCTTTCAAAATGTGTGTTACTGTTCCAAAAATTCTGGCTACTTTTGATATGCAAATACCAACCCAGCCTCCTTATAAAACTTGCCAAGTTCTTGATTTCATTTTCTTAATTCTATCCAGTAGCACTGAAGTTGCACAGAAAGATGCAAAGGGTTTCTTCTGGCAGTTCCTAATTAATTCAACGCCTGGTCCTTTCTGTGGGTTGTTTTCCAGCCCCCTCCTTTTCAACCTGGCCAGTTGTTGGAGGCATCTGAGGTATCCATGAAAACTAATGGGGCAGGAAAGTCACTGTGGTGACTCTTCAATTAGCTGGACAAGGATGTGCAGCGTCACGGAAAAATGTTTCTTGTGCTAATGAGAACTAACGATCTCTTACCTGGGGGATTCTGTGCCCTGATCAAAGAAGCCCAATCAAAACCTCTGCAAATTTCTGATTAAACCAGACAAAAGAGGGAAGAAAGGCACCAAGTCAGATGCTGAATAGATAATAAAATTCACTTCCCTTTTTCCTTCCCAGAAAATGGTAACTCTAATGGGCATGACTAAGCAGCTGTGAGGGAAGACGTGAACAAATTTGTAAAGCAAAGGGGAGTTTAAAGTTCATCTCATTTTCCCCTTCTGCAACATTGTCTGCAATCATATTATGATTTAAAGGCCACCTTTCCCCCAGTGGGAAGCGGGTGAGAAGGGTATGATTCAATTTTGCATGCCAAATGTGATGGGAGAAGGAGAAAGGCCAGGAGGCACAGGCAGAGCAGCCACATCCCCCTGGCACTGTTAAATGTGTGTTGCTTTTTCCAGTTCCTCAAGGTACAGGGGGAAAAATAGAATAATGGCACTGTGGCATTTTCTATCTCAGTTTGTACATGGGAAAACTGCACCTTTCACTACTGGGAATGAAGCCAGAACAAATCCTGATTCAACCAACACCAACCTTGGGAGACCCTGGTCCACCTTGAGAAACCCCCAGGAAGCCAAATGACAACCCTGCCCTTTTCCAAGAGCTGTCACCATTCCCTGCTGCATTTCCAGCTCACCAGAAAATGCTCCCGCTGCTGTGGGCTCACACCTTTCTCACTTGCCAGCAGGATTAATCTCAGCTCCGTGTCACTGCATTCCAGGATGGGCTATTCCAGGTTGAGGGAACAGGAAAGGATTATCCCAGAGGCTGTAGAGGAAGGAAGCAAAGCAGCATGTACCTCTGCCCAGGAGAGCTCTGCCTGTCACTGCTGGCCCCTAATTTCTTGGTAGGTAACATTTTTCTGCAGATTATGTCCCATTCCAAAGGCTTCATGTCAGTAAATGGCCGTGGTGATATTGAACCACAAGAAGAGAGGCATAAATGGAGGGAAGGAGCTGTTTGCAGGAAGGGGAAGTGCCAGGGAAAGAGATTTAGGACAGAGGTGACCTTTCAAGAACGGAGCAGATCTGGATGCCAGGAGGTCTCCACAAGTCCCTGACAGGAGGGGGC
>VWZP01003703.1:483045-554760 GCA_013396995.1 Dicaeum eximium
TTTTCCAACCTCAATGATTCTGTGGTTCTGTCTGGGCATCTTTTGTCACTGCACTTCTGCAAGTCCACAGGCAAGTCCCTTTGCTTGGCTCCAATTGTCCCTTCCCTCCCATGTTGGATTCACCTTATTAATAGCACAGCCCTGCACAGGATCCTGTGATGCCAAGCACAATCCAGGTGTGCTATGGTCAGAATTCCCAGTGCCCACCATCCTGAGGGGCTTCCCCCTAAGGAATGCTCTGAGAAGCCACCACTCCCCACCAAGAGGGCAACCCCAGCATGGGAAAGAGCAGCTCACACTCGCTGGCTGCACACACCTGCATGCCCCAGCTCAATAAAACATCATAAAAGCAGAGAAGTTCCACGCTAAGCACAAATAGATCAATAGCATTAGAGCTGCTCTTAATGGCTGCCTCAGGTTTTTCATGCGACGCCTTCGAAAATGTCCAGTGGTGAGTAATTAATGACCAAACCAAGTAATTGCTTTCTTGATTTTTTCTCAAAACTAGAATTCACTGAAAGAACTTAGAGCTTTACTGGTGCTACACAGTAAATTAATTCAGTAAGTGCTGATATTACAAGTCTGGGCTGCCTGTTAAAAAAACACAGCAGTGCTGTAGAGTCTGGCTTTTCTTGCTGTCTGAGGTAACCCTTTACAGGCTGCTCCAGCTGCCTGCCAGAAAGCAGCTCAGCCCTTACTCTTCTGCACATCAACCTGCACAGATTTTGCTCCCGGGGGAGTAGCTTGTCTTAGAGGAGATGCCAGGACCTCACAAACAGGGATTAAGGCAAATTCTCCCCTTGCACTTTCCCAGTCACAATGTGGGAGTGGAATCAGGAGCGTGGGGGCTTCTTGGAAGGCAGAGCAAAGCTGGAAGTGGGACCACCATGACTGCCAGACATCTTTGAACTGTTTTCATCATGTCCATCAAGCAGGACACCTCCCATGGTACTGGCAACTCCAGCTTAATCCAGGGATTTCAACCCCTTGAGGAGAGGTAAGAGAGAAACCAAGAGGGGTGACAAAATAGCAGCAGATGAGGAGCACAAAGGGAGCAAAGAGAAAAAGGCAGAGATCAGAGAGCCTGTCTGTCTCTCTGTCACTCCTGGAGCAAGAGGATGGATGTGGCTCCAGTTTCTTGCCACATCTTCTATTCCATATGCTCAGTTTCTGCTGAATGACATCTCTGAAAACAGCCTGAGGTGTCACCTCAAAGGTGAACCATCACTTGTCAGCTGTGCCTGCTGATCCACTGCAGAAACCCAGGACACAGACTCCTGGCAGGCCTGGCACACCCTGCACACAGCTGAAAGCAAACTGTGCAAGAGACTTCCAGCACGTCCATTTTTACTCCTTCATGGATTTACATTACTTCAGCCACCATCTACCTCCACAGCACAGGAGGAATTGTACAAAGAGCTCTTCAGAGGCAGGGAACAGAGGCACAAACTCTGATCTGCACTCACACTGCCTGCCTGGGATGCTCACACAACCTTAGGCACCCAAAGAGGAAGAGGATGATGAGCAACTCAAGAGGAAGAGGATGATGAGCAATTCAGAACACCCATCACCCATGGCACAGCCCAGAGAGAAACCCACATAGGTTTCTGAAACCCACAAGGTCCTGAGAGGGGAAGGGAGATACAAATCCAGATCTTCCAGTACCTCTGGCCTTCCTTACCACCACAAGGCCCATCCTTCTCACCACAAAGCATCTCAGGCAGGCAAGGTTACCCCAACAACCCCAAATTTCCATCATCTGCAGCATGAGACACTCACAAAGAGAGTGTTGTGAATACATGTGTGTGTGTGTGTGTGTGTGCCTGCATGAGAGAGAGCACGAGGCAATGAGCAAATTACTGAAGTAATCCTTCCATCCCCACAGTAAGGAATGATTTTTTTCCCTGCTCCCAGGAGCGTGGCTGTAGCCTGGGAGCTTAACATTCAATCTGACATGGACTTGCAGCACGCACTGTTAATCCCTCTAAGCACAGTGACAGCTCCCAACAACCCCCTCAAGCAGAGGAAGCACCATGTTTCTTCCCCATCTTTCCATTACCATATTCTTAATTGGCTGTGAATATCCTTTTGCTTTTGTCAAAACAAGTTCTGCTAAACCACCACTTCGGATCTGAATGGGGGAGCCAGGAATCGTGAGAGGGAAGCCAAGAAAATCCCTCTGTAAATGAAGATTTGTGCCGAGGGAGGCACGGCCAGAAGGAGCAGGAGCAGGATCAGCCCATCCCTGTCGGTATCACTGGCTGTACAAGTGATCCTGGGATTGCAGGAGTCCACACAGGAGTTCAGAGACCTTCAGCTGAGTGAGACAGAGCTTGGAGTACGATAAATCAATTTTAAGAACATTTGAAGCAGAAGGCCCTGGAAGGGATATTCTGTAAGAGGGAGCGTGGCGAGAGAAGAAGGAAGCAAAAGGAAAGAGCACACAAATCATGCTCCTGCACACAGGTACCTGACATGAGTTAGAGGCTTCTCCCTTGTTTCCCCTCTTCACTTCTCAAAGGAAAATGAGGTCTTGACAAAAGCTAAACTTTATGAAAAATCTTCCCATTTTCTGTTTCTTGCTTTTGGTTTTAAAGGAAATTTGTTCCCTTTTTTCAAAAGGGGGAAAAGCCAACCTCTTTATTCTAAAGAAAAACATTTTTCAGAAGGATGTCATGGAAAACAGCCCAAGCTGAAGCTGCTGGCCAGGTAGGGAGGCAGGTTTCTACCCAGCACTGTGTTCTCCATGTCCTGCATCTCCCAGGCTGGCTGCCTATCATGTCCAGCAGGAACTGTGAATACAGCCCTGAGCAATCTCATCACATCCACCCTCACAGCCAAGCTCAGTAAGGGAAAATCCACTCAGTCTTGCAGGCAGGGAGGCTGGAACAAGGAGAAAAGTGGCTTAAATACTCTCTCACACAGCAAATCCCACTGCAGCCCATGACAAGTGGCATATGGGAACCTCTCCCATGCCTAAGCACACCACTGAGCCCTTGGCCTTGGGATGGGGCAAGGAGGAGATGCAGTCAGGCTGAACAGGCTCATGGCACTTGGGGAAGAGCCAGGACAGGGAGGTCAGAGCTCCCCACGTTCATCCCAGGACAGAAAGCCTTGGGTCACGCCTTGGTCTGGTTTCCATCCTTAACACATCAACCAGAAATCATCCTTACCCCACAAAAGGCCCACTGCAGTTCCCAGGGACACGGGGGAAGTGACAGCCCTGATTTGTTTCCTGCTCTGCTGCAGACTCTGTGGAGCAGCAGAGGCTCTTAGATCAAGTCCCAGCCACTGCTGAGAGTGGCAACTGCAGAAAAATCAACCCTGACTTTGTTCACACGGTGAAATAGGGAGAAAAGTGTCGTGGAAAGAACCTGACAGTACAAGGGGAAGGATTCAAGGCCAGGATGGATGGGACTTTGAGCAGCCTCGTCTAACGAAAGCTGTCCCTGCCCATCCCCATCCAACCCTATCCCTGCAGGGGAGCTGAAACCAGATGATCTTTAAGGTCCCTTCCAACCCCAGCTCTCTATGATTACCATCAAACACACATTTCCAGAAGCTTCAGTGTGTCACTTGCAGGGCCAGGGAGGGTTGGCTTCTCTGTGTTCGAGCGCCTCTTTTTTTGTTCTTGTTGTTCTTGATTTTTTTAGCACAAAATGAGCTCTAAATAAATCAGCAATGTACAGGATGTGTACGGATGGAGCAGCAGGGCCACTCCACAAAGGAGCTGGATGGCTCCATGTCCTCAGGGATGTGGGGAACAGCCTGCTCCTGCCCCTTCATTCCAACAGGAAGCCCCCACACTCCTTGGTGGCTCACACAAGAAGGGCTGCACACACCAGTCTGGGCTTGGAGAGAGCTCACTATCCCTGTCCTGGCACCAGGCAGGAATCTGGGGCAGATCTGAGGATGTGACCCATGGCCAAGCAGAGTTCCCAGCCCCCTGAGTCATTCCCACAGCCCAGCAGCTGCTGTGCACCAGCACCCTCACAGGAGAGCTATAAAACATGAGATAATTCTCCTAATGTCCCTAGCATTTAAAGGCTGATTATGCTGCTCCTAAGAGAGCTGGGCCAGGATTTCAGTGCAGGTGTCAAAGGAGGTGCTGCCAGCACAGAGACCAGGCTCCATCCTCCTCTCCCAATTCTTGGCTTCATCCCCAAGCCACCAGGAGACCCAAGGGGAATTTACACACTGGAGATGTGAATCGTGCCCCCGTAGATCAGCTCCTGACCTACTCCTGTGCTCAGCAGAGTCCTGCTGAGGCTGTTGTGCACAAGAGCAAGTTAAATGGTCAAAACTTTGAGCAGCTCCCGTGAGGCCATGCAGGTGAGACCCTCTGTCACCCCTGTATGGGGAGGGTGGGGAGGTGACAGCTTAGGGTAAGTCACACCTTGCTAGGGTCTTTCCCAAGCTTGGTGCTTGGGGGTCTTTCCAAGCACCAGATCTGGGCCTCTGGGTGCAGAGTTGGACATGTTGAGGGTTTTCTCTTCAGATAAGCCTGGAGAGGGAACAAAACACAAAGGGCAAGGAGGACAACTGAACCTTTTCAGAGACTGCTGCAGAGCACACCTCCACCAACAGTGACAGAGAGAAACTGAACATGGAAATGGAGAATGGGAATTGGATATGGAAAACTTCCCAGCACAGAGGATACTTGCCATCCACTGACATGTCACCCAGACAAAGTTCCTAATCCAGGCTGCCAGCCCCAGAATGAAAACAGGTAAGCCAGTATGTTACTGGAGAGAAAAAGGCCGGATCTGCCTTTTTGCAGAGTTCCCTGGAATAAGGACATGACTTCACAGCAGCTGCATCACAAAGCGTTCGCCCTGCAGCGCGAAACTCGATATCCCCTCATCGGAACTGCAGACTTATCTTTGGAGGGTCTCTCCATCCTGGGAACACGTGCAGCCGGGCTGGCAGCCATCCCACCCACACCTGCCCAAACACACATCTGCTCTGCATCACTGCAGCACAGAGCCACAACAGGTGGGCTTGGTCTGGATCCCAGCGACTGCCCCGGGAGCATTTCCCCTCTGGGAGCCCCTCCTGCCCCCTACGGAAAGCCAAGGGGGCAGAGCTGGGGTGCTTGCACCTCTTGGGGTGCCCCTCATGGAATAACTGGGAACTTGGGGAACAAAACATTCATGCTTGAGGTTTCTGGTCAAGATTTTTTTTTAACCAAATCCAAGGCTCAGCTTCTAATTCTGAGAGTTCAGTTTCTTGGAAACTTAATCCCTCCACTGAAGCTGAACGCAGAGAGAAAGCAGCAAAATCCACTAATCTGAATTTTCAAAGTGAGGGAAGCAAATTCTTCCTACTCTCCTAACAGAATCCTGATCCCACAGAACTTCTGAGCACAGCCCACCCTGGCTTTGGCCACTACTGGCCAGGAGCCTGTGTGCCCACCCCCACACAAAGCCATTCCCAAACTTCCCCACCACCACCCCAATGCTCTGTCATGGCCAAACTCAAGGAGCCAGGAGGTAGAGTCCTGCACTCAAGCACTTCCCACTCCAAGAGGATCCTTCTGTGAATCCCAGTGCCAGCTGCTAAAGCAAACCAGCCCCTGGCACAAACCCCCACCCTGGGACTTCCAAAGGACGTGGTTTTCTGGAGATGCCAATGACAGCTCCATGATGGCACAGCCAGATTGCTCTGCCCCTCAGGAAGACAGGCCAGGGAAGCCAGGGGATAAAACTGTGAAATGCAGGCATCACCCACAAACAAAGCAATTACTCCCTCAGGCTTTTCTCCCTGGTATCCAGCAGTGGGGGGAGTGGGAATGGTTCAAAGCTGCACCAGGGAAGGTTTAGACTAGACATCAGGAAGCATTTCTTTACCAAAAATGTGTTCAAACCCTGGAACAGGGTAGGTAATCTCTCGAGCCTGTCAGTGTTTTAGAGACATTTGGTCAATGCCCTTAACAGAATCCCAGGATGGTTTGGGTTAGAAGGGGCCTTAAAAGTCACCTTGTTCCTGCCATGGGCAGGGACCCCTTCCACTAGACCAGGTTGCTCCAAGGCCTGTCCAGCCTGGCTGTAACTTTTGGTCAACCCTGAAGTGGGCAGGAGGTTGGACTGGATGAACATCCTAGGTCCCTTCCAACTGGAATATTCTATCCCTGGCAGCCACCACTGCTCCAGGGCAGCGAGCATTGCCAGGGGTTGTAGCACAAACCCCGAAG
Organism: Dicaeum eximium; assembly: GCA_013396995.1. Lineage (NCBI taxonomy): Eukaryota > Metazoa > Chordata > Aves > Passeriformes > Dicaeidae > Dicaeum > Dicaeum eximium. The sequence goes on from VWZP01003703.1 coordinate 489,239, forward strand.
AGGAACAGTGAGTGAGGTCAGCCAGGCACAGCCCAGGACATTCCAGGTCAGGTTTAGTCTGAGGAAGTATCCCAGGGGAGCCTGCAGAGAGATGAGCTGGTCCTCAGCACTGCACATACCCCAGGAGTTGGGAGTTTGGAACAACACCTGGATTCACCTTGGGAAAGCTGCAACAAGTGTGAAAACCAAGCTAAAAGTGTGGGGCACAGACCATGCCCAGCACACAGGCCATGGAGACAAACACCCAGAGATAACACCTGGGACATGGGAGTCCATGCCATGGTGTTCACCACCCTCTAAGGTGAGCACACCCCAGTTCATCCAGTTAAATCCAGGTGAAATCCAAATACCAAGAGACCCAAGGAACAAAAAGACAGGGGAGACCTGCACTTCCTAACCCACAGTTTGCACTTTTGGATTTTCTCCAGATATTTCTATGCCAGGCTTATTTCCACTATGAAAGTCTGAGAGGATTGAAAAGCATTAATTTTTCCAGGCCTGGAAGACACTCAGTTGACAACCCCAGAGAGAACTTTTGTGTGCACAGGAAGAACAAAGAAAAAGCACATTATTTTAGCCCCACTGTAGAGATACAGGTCTCTGTATACAGGCTGAGAATAAATATTGTCCAGGCAGGCCTTGGGAGCTCAGCTGAGACCCCTCCAAAGGGAATAATTCTCTTGCCCTACCTACTGTGCTGCCTCCCCTGCAGCTCAGCTCCTTCCTCTCTCACTGCCATCATTTCTCCACCTTTCCTCAAGCCTAAAAAACAGCTTCATTTTTCTGCAGCTCAGAGATTTGGCTCCTGACCTTACATCTTGCATCTCCAAACTACAGTCACCTCCCATCTTGATCTCAGCTTCTCAAGCCATTTGGGAGCTAGTCTGGGCTCTGACAACAGCACCTTCGCACTGTTTGCTTTTCTGAATTTATCTTTGAGTTACTTCCCTGAGTTTGCTCTCCTGGAAATCGAATTCCTTCTTCTTTTCCTTCTTCCTTCCCTCAACAATTACTCCAGACTGCAGCAGGGACTGTGTCCAGCCCTTGTGCTCTGCTCACACCCTCAAATCCCAGCAGTTAACCCTGAGGAGCCCCTTCCTGCTCTCTGAGCTCAGCACTCCTAGAAGCCAGGGCAGCTATAAAATTGATTTCTACAGTCCCTGCCTGCAAAATAAAGTGAGCCACATCTCCCCATCCTGCTTTAAGCACCTGGCCAAGGGTTTGCCATATAGAACTGATGGAGATGGGCAGCACCTGCCCAGAACCCATTTCCCCCTCAGCCATAAATCACCTGCAGCAATTGCCTCCTCATTTCAGGTGCTGGGAGGAAGCCAGGAGATGGAACTTGGCTCAGCTACAGGTGCCCCACATTTGCCAGTGTGTGCTCACACCCCAGAAGTCCTGACTTGCCTTCCCAGCTGCTGTTTTCTGAAGGTTGGCTCCACACTGTGAGGATCACAGCAGCATCTCCCCCCACCATGTTGCAGCTGGATGAAACAAAACAAACCCTGGGAGAGTCTGGTATGGGTGCAGGGAGAGAATTCACCACTCTGGGCACAGAGCTGGGCTTGCCTCCTTCCCAGGAGTGCTGGATGCTAAATCTTCCCCTATCTGCCACGTCCATCAGGCAGGCTCTGGGCCTCAGCAGCCAGGGATCTGTTTCCTATAAATTTTCTGCACAGTGCCTACAACAGTTGTAGTCTTTCTAAAATAATGATTGGAGGGTGGATAGAGGAGAACAAACAGTTCAGCTGAACAGTTTATCTGATGAATTTAACCTCTTCTCCTGTTCCTGCAATATCAGGTGGACAAATCCAATTTCCTCAAATGCATTTGTTGTTTGAGTTTATTTGACAAATACTTCCCCAAACAATTGCCTCTACATTCACTTAGCAAATATTTAAAATATGAACAGCGCTGTTTAGTGAATCCCCTGGCACTGCACTGGTCCCCAGTGGAGCAGAAAAGTTAGGTTTTCCCCCAATATTAGTTATTTCTGCACTTCAAATTAAATTTTTTGCCAGCTCTCATTCTGTTGCTGATAACACCAGACGATTTGGTGGTGCTTATTAGGAAAGGAGCTGGTCAGTTGTCTCCCAATGAAATTTAGTTTTCCTGGGAAGCAATAACCCATTGAAACATGCACATTTCATCAGAAACACCCCACAATCAAATGACTTGCAGCAGCTGAGCAAAGGTTGCCTGGCAAATCCAGTTCTCAGAAATCCTGGATATAACAGCAGATGGGCAAATGTGGTACAGGTTGCTCAGAGAGACTGTGCACTCTCCATCCTTTGGAGGCTTTCAAACCCTGGCCTGACCCCAAAACTCACCCTGGTGCAAGATGTTGGACAAAAGACTTCCTGAGTCCCTTCCCACCCAAATTATTCAAGTCTGTGATCCTGGGAAACGCTGCTCAAGCACAGATCAAGTTAACACAAATGAAGGTTACACAGAGTTGGAGGGATGTAACATCATACCTTGGCTAAGGTTTAGTTCTAGGATTGCCTGTTTATAGCGAGATTTGGGGGGAAATAATAATAATGTCCAATTTTGGCCCAAACTGGACCAGAACCAACACTTGAAGAAATGCTGAGGAACAAACATCTGCATTTCAGCACACTCAGCTACAAAGACTCATCATTTCAGACCTAGGGAAAATCAGTTTCCAGGTTTCATGATTACAAAGAATAACTCAAGAGCTTGAAGAGTTCAACCAGAACCAGAAGGCAAATAAAAAGATATCACAATTCATTATTCATCAAAATCTTCACCAATCTGTTTTAAGACCATGTCAGGATATTTTAGCACTGCAGGTATCAATAGTGCTAAAAAAACCTGCAAATGTGACTTTGAAATTTGCTTTTTTTTTTGTTTTGTTTTGTTTTGTGGCAGTGAAAATCTCGTTGCTTGAATGTTCTTGGAAAGTCACCAGGGAAAGGTTGGGAATATCGCCCAAGCAAATTCACTTAAGAATTCAAATAAACACATCAGGACACAATTTTGCTTTTGTCACCCAGCTCTGAGGGAGAGCTTTAAAAACTCAGTTAGAGAGAGGGCAGTAAAAGAACAAATGCTCCATTAAACCTGGTTTTGGGCAGAGGAACAACAGACAACCCATTACTGGAACAACCTCTCCTGCTCTCCAGTCAACCAGGAGCCTCAGAACATGGCATTGAGTTGGGCAGCAGCTCTTCCTATCCCAGTTATTTATTCTGCCACTCAGAGGGATGCAGCCAGGACAACCCATCCTTCTAAGCTATGTACCACTGTGGAAGAGGGAGGAATTTCATATTCTCATTCCACAAACTCCCACTCACTGCCAAGAGCAGCAAATGACACATGAGTACACCAGGCAGACAGACAAAGAGGATCAAACAGGCTTTCAGAGACACCGGGAATTCCTTCCCTTACCGCTGGGACACTTTTCACATCCAAAAAAACCTAAAAAGGGCACCAGGTGGTGCCTCTGGAAGGGCATTTTTTTGGGTTTGTGCTGGTTTTTTTTAGCCTTCAGATCAGCCATGTCAAATGTTCACAGCCCTGGGTAAGGGGGAAGATGAGATGATGAGTTGGGGTTTTCATTCAGAGCCCCATGGCCAGGGCTCATTTTTGGATGCAAATCCATGTTCCTTTCTTGCCTCGGGGCAAAGCACCAGCAACCTTGCTTCAAGAGCCACAGAGTTTCTCTAGGCTGAGCTGTCCAAAGCTTTCCTACAGAAAGCTGGGTTGTCAGCCAGGCATGGAACAGAACCATTCCTCCAGCAAGCACCCAGACCTTCGTCCGAGGGCTCCTCACCTCCTGGGAGATGTGAAAATGCCTCCCACCAGCCCACCTCTGGCCTCACAGAGCCAAAATAATTGGGATCTACAGCCTGAAATGAGATTTTTCCAATTCCCCGTCCCTGAGAAGTTAGTTTTTGTTAGGTGTCTTGGAGAAGTCATGCTTAGTTCAAAGGGGCTGCAATTGCTCCTGGATGTCCTCTAATCCCTGGCTCTATCTCTGCCTCAGCCTCTCCAGAGCACTCCTAATGGACTGGCTCACTCTGGCTACATTCTTTATATCTCTTTAGCTCCTGAACAGATGGAGTCGAGGGACAGCAGAATTTATGCTTCTTGCTCGAGTTGCAGCTTGGCTGGGTAGAAATAAAAAACGGGAAAGGACGGGGAAATGGCATCGTAACAGCATTTACCTCCTGGGCTTTGGAGCCTCTGTCTTTACCTAGGTAGTGCTTGTATTGTCAGCATTAATCCTGTGCCTTGCTCCCCAGCTGAGGAGGAGCAGGCCCAAGGGATGGTTCTCCTCCCTGGCCCATGTGATGGATGGAAGGAGCTTCCAGAAGCGTGGAATACTCTGCTGACAGAGCCTGCGCATCGGTGCCGGTTTATACCGGCAGATAATCCACCCCAGACCGTTTCCTTCAGGGCATGCGAAGGAAAACCAGGAAATGTTTCCGACCTCTGAGGGCTTTAAAGGGAGAGAAAAGGAGGCAGAGGTATGAAAGCAAGCAGGGAGATTGACGGGAGCTTGGGAAGGAAGGAGCAGCATAATGGGCCCCTAAACTCTTTACCTTTCTCCGCGTTTCGTACGATCAGAGGGGAGAAACAAAACGAGGAGAGGGAGGGAATTATAATGAACGTGCAAGCTTCCAGATTAATTAATTACCCCTTTCAGTTTGTGAAAAAAGGAGGCTAGAAATATCCACGTCTGCTCCTCTTGGAAGGCAACCCTGGCGCTTGCTCCGAGCATCCCCCCAGCCCGCCTGTGCGCGGGGATAATTAATCCATTACGGGATGGATCCTGCCGTGCTGCCGTAAAAAAGAGATCTATTTCTCCTCCACTTTCCCCTCCTTCCCGAAGAGACATCTGAAACGGATCATGCAATAAATGTTTCTTGGATGGAAGGAGAGGTATTGTTCTCTTGCCGTGGAAACAATCCCGGCAGCGGGGCCAGCCAGGAGGGAGCGCGGCCGGATACTTCACTCGGCAGCTCTTGTGACATCCTGTAGGGCAGGGCGGCCTCCGGGGGACACGTTTTGTGATGTCTGTCACATCACACCCAAAAGAGCACCTCTGACCACACCTTTCCAACCCTGCATCCATCCCTCTCCCTCATGCCCCACTGGAATGCAGCCCGGGTTGGGAGCAGCTCCAGGCAGAGGTCAGCCTTCCCACAGGCACCTCTCCTTCACTTTTTGTCACTTCTCTTTTGTCCAAGGGACCTGGAAACAAGCTGCACTGGACTCACGGTGTCCAGCTTGAATAGAACAGATCCTCCTCCACCAAGTGTTTTTTATTCCTGGCCAGCCATGCTCCCTCTCCAAGGTGAGATGTGTCACTCACCTTTGTCACCCCCTGCCCTCCACTCAGAAGGGCAGGAGCTCTCCTTTGCTGCACACACAGCACAAAGGCTGCTGCAGCAGGATATGGATTTCCCCACCCTCTCTAACTAACAAAACTCACGTGCCGTGCTCTTCCCTCCCTTGGCTGGTGTTTGTGCGGACCAAAACAAGGATCCCCTGAAGGGTTTCCCGAGGAGGATGGGGTGGGCTGCTCTTACCTGCCCAAGACCCTTTGCTCTGTGGGTTGGGAACCCTCAAAGCATGGAAATTGCATGAGATCAGAGCTCCCCAGCGCTGATCCCAGCCTTGACCCCAGCATCCCGTTTGCATCAGTCTGTCAGAAACATTGCCTCTTGCTGCTGACATCCAAATATTCCTTGCATGGAGGAGCTGCTGACATTTATTCCTGAACTGCCACATTGCAGGAGCTTTGGCTAAGACTTGGGAGAGAGAAGGGACCTTGTTACTCGGTGAAGATAAGTCTTCTACAGCCTATCAGTCTAGATTATATTTGAGTCACTTCCTTTATTCATTTCCCTGGATGATTTTTTTTAAGGCTCTTTCAAAGAAACACTCGAGCTCAGTACAATGTTCTTGATTGCAACCACAACTGGCTGAAAAATGCTGAACTAATTGAAAGAAATTTTCTTTTTCATTCCTTCCTCAAAACATTTCCAGGGTTTCTGGTCAGTACTTGGAACTGTGAAAAACTCCCCTGGGCTCTGCTGTACAACAGCAAAAGCTTTTTCCACTGCATCAGCAGCATTTCAAAATCCTGTGAGCTGATCTTAGGGCAGCAAAATGACTTCTCTGTCCATCAAAGACACAGGGATGTCACGACACCTGTGTATTTTCATCACAACACCCCTCAAACAGACATCCAGGTCATGGAAAACAGCTCCCTCACCAGTTCTCCATCACCACATGCTCTGAGTGTGTCCTGAAGTCTTCTAAGAGCAGCTGGCATCATTAATCCTCTCTGTTTCATGGGGAAACTGAGGCATGGGGTGGCAGCAGCTCCCACAGCATGGAATCATCGACTCATTCAGGTTGGAAAAGACTTACAAGACCATCAAGTCCAACCTTTGACTGAATTCCTCTTTGCCCACTAAGCCACATCACAAAGTGCCACATCACATTTTTTGAACGCTTCCAGGAATGGTGGCCCCACCACCTCCCTGAGGACCTTGTTCCAGTGCCTGAAGAACTTTTTCCTAATATCCAGCCCAAACCTTTCCTGGAGGCAGAGTTCTGCCACCTCCCAAGCCCCTGTGGGGATCTCCACATCCCAAACCGTGGCAGGGGGGTCCTACCCCACACAAACCTCCACATCCCCCCCAGAGCCACAACAACACAGACCTGGTGAGGCCATCTGTGCCTCCAGCCCATGGCTTCCTCCTGGGGCTCTCACTGGCCCATTCCTCCTTCTCTGTGGCTCCCAGGAAGATGGCAAATTTCACTTCAAAGAAGCAAACCAAACCACTCCCAGCCACAACGCCCGGGCTCTGCGGCAGAGGGGGGAAGTTTCTGCATCGCTCGTTTTCTGTCAGGCTAACACCAGCTGAGCAATCTCCATTTCTTCTCCTGGTGGTTGCCCCTCCCCTTCCTTTCTTTTTCCATTTCAACCACCTGAAGCAGAAGGCCCTTCGAGGCACTGGTGACTTCAAAGACACCAGGTCCAATGTGCAGCAAGTGATAAAAACCTACACAGCTTGTGTTGGACAAATTAATATCCCCTCCAGAGCCACCAGCTCCCCAGTCCCAGCAGCCCCATAATGAGGTGTTGTACTGAAGGGGAGGGGCAGCTCAGTGCAGAAGGGGAGTTGTATTTAATGTATGCAAATTGACTCACATGCAAATTGCTGCTAAGTTAAAAATAACGTATCGCATGAGGAGTTGGTCTTTTAAAATATTTGTTTATTCATTAGGGTAATCTGTTATCAGTCACCTCTTTCCTTGCACATTAAATGCTCAGTTTGAGGAAGTTTATGTATTACAGGTCTGGGGGACAGCTGTGACTTCCTGCTGATCTCAACCACCACACAACAACCCCAGTTTTCCTCCCCTTCCTTCTCTTCCCTTCTACTCATAGACTACAGGGATTAAAATCACCTTTCCTCAGAGGGGAGACACCCAAACTTGGAGTGTCCTTTTTCAAAAGGATGAAAAAAATCCTTTTTCATCACCTGTGAAGTGATGAACTTCAAGGACAACAGTTGTCACAGCCACCCAGAGCAGGTCTTGACAGCCTGAGCCTTCCCCAGGGCCAGACCAGAGCATCTGTCCCAGCTGGGCTCAGGGTGACCAAGCTGGATGGAAGGCACAACATCAACCCTGCAGCTTCCCTTCCCTCTGCTGACCAGGGATGGGACCCCAGGGAACAGCAGGAGCTGTGTCAGGAGAGGCTCAGGTTGGATAGCAGGGAAAGGTTTTTCCCCCAGAGGGTGCTGGGGCACTGAGCAGGCTCTCCAGGGAATGGGCACAGCCCTGAGGCTGCCAGAGCTCCAGGAGTGTTTGGACACTGCTGCCAGGGATGCACAGGGTGGGATTGTTGGGGTGCCCTGGGCAAGGCCAGGAGCTGGACTGGATGATCCTTGTGGGTCCCTTCCTGCTCAGGACATTTTGTGACTCCATGAAATAAGAGTGTAAATGCCTCCTCCCATGCTGAACCCTGCAGGGCAGCCCATCCTCCCCACACCCAGCACAGCTAATTAATATTGCATCTTGCCAGTGATGCTGAGACTGGGATAGCTGCTGACAGAGGCCAGTGCATCCAACTGATCCTGGCTGATTGATCTCGTGGCAAATCCACTGCTGATCCTGCCTGGCACTACAAAGGAGCAATGGGGTTTTGAGCAGTGCATAGGAAGTGGAGTGGGAATGGGTGGTGGGTGCCATTTCAAGGTGATGGGTGCAGTCCTGCTGTCTGTGGGTGCATTCAGAGACCAGGAGCATGTGGCTTGTCCAGAGTTTGATACTGAGCCTTCCCTGCAGGTTTAGGAAGGGTCTCAAGTGGGATCTACATGGAGAGCAGCTCTCCATCCAGCCATGCTGGAGTGTGTTAACACTTTGCAGTCTTTAGACATCCAAAGCCCTGGGAGATGTTGGGGAGGGAGGGGTATCCTCTGGACTGAAGCAGAAGGAGCCCTGGTGTCCTGCTTTCACTGGGAGAGAGTTAGTTTTTTCCTGGTAGTTAATGCATTCCCCACCAATTGCAAAGGTCTTGATGGTGCAGAAGAGGAGTGGCACTAGACAGAAGCTCCAGCCATCCCAAGCAAGAGAACAATCCAGACAAAACTCTGCTTCAGCTGCACCAAATTGTCATGGCCAGAGCTGCTGCAGCTGGACCATCTCCAAGTCCCAGAGGAGCACGTTCTGCCATTCCTGTTTTGATAATTTCCTATTACTCAGCCCAAGATTGATGAAGTTACAGTGCTAGCTCAACCCTCCAGCACCTGCCAATGATCAGGAAGTTTCTTACTTCATTAGTTAACTCTGCTCCTCCTGGGAACCCTGTTCTTCTGTCCTGTGCCTGTCAAGAGCTGTAAAAACAAACAGAGGCTAAAGGGAGTCTGAGGACAGCAATAAGCACTACTCATTTTCTTTCAGCTGGAATGCTAAATCAACATACAAATAGAGATTCACCTTGCCAAGAACCAGGATTCCTGCTCTGGGCAAAGAGGAGCAGCAGGGCTGAGCTCCTCTCTCCAAGCACTGCCCACTGGGAGCAGCCTGCTCCTCCTCTGCCTCACCAAGGGACAGACCTGAGCAGGGATGTTGATGGAAATCCCTCCTCACAACAGCAAGGGCAGATTTAAAGTGATTGGATTAAACTGCATTAACCTCTGTGTGGACATGGTCACTCCAGATTTAAGTGGCCATTGCTCAGTTTAACAGGAGCCACTTCACTGTGACCTAATTCACCACCTGAGTAAATAAAGCAAACCAAATAAAGGTCAATGACTGTGAAGAAGTGGCCCCCCAAAGGAGAGTGACCCACTCAGGGCTTACCTATAAACACAGATTAACAGCAGACACCATCTCTCATCCCTCTGCCTGGAGCTCCAGCTTGGAAGAGCCACTGAGTCCTGGGTGTGAGCAGCACACAAGAGTCAGAGGGTCACCTTTAATGCAGGAGCAAAGATCACAAGTCATGTCAGCAAGAACAAACTCTCATTTCCAGGAGCTCAGCTCTTGCCTCAGCCAAGGAGTTTCAGCTTGCCAAGGGATGTGAACAGAGCAGGAGAGAGAGGAGATGCTGGTGCAGGCACTTCCCACACACAGGGACGTGGCAGAGCCACACTGAGCTGCTCCCTGCAGCTGCCAGGTTATGGCCATCCCAGTTTGAGCTGGAGGAACCTGAAGTTTCTGACCTGTCATGAAGATGCAGGTGATGATGACATGGTAGGGATCACCCTGAGACCCTTTCAACCTTCCCAATCTCCAGGGAAGGCTGGGAGAGGGAGCCCTGAACCCTCGTACAGAGGTGAGGGCACAACACCAAACTCAGCTGGGAGGTGTGGAATGGGAAATCAGCATCAAAGCACGGGGCCAGCAGGCAGCAAAATGGGATTATACAGATTCATGGACTGGAGATTAAAAAACAGAGATTACAGGGACAAAACAGAGAGATACCTTCTACTACCCCCTTCAGTGACTGGGAATTCTGGGCACAACTGGAATAAATGGTAAGAGAGACCATTCCTGTGTGTTCTCTTTACAGAGCACCCACTGCTGCTGCTGCTGCTGGAGGCAGGAACCTGGGCTAGGTGACCCACTGCTCTATCCCAAGCAGGCATTTCTGTCCCAAAATGGCCCAGTTTGCAGGCTGCTCCTCCCCACACCACTCCATGTCCACAGCTCCTGGCCCCCAGGCAGCACATCCCCACTGCTGTGCTGGGCAGGAGTCTCTTGTCTGCCTGTCCAGAAGAGGATGGACAACAGGAATTATTCATGCAACAGCAGCTGCTCTTTCAGCTTTCCCTGAGCTCAGCCAAGTCAGATGGTTCTTCTCCCTGTGCCATCCCCCTCTCCCCAGCCCGTGCTCCTTCCCCCCCAGTTTGTCATTCCCAGTGACATGCCCCACTGGTGACCAAGAGCTGGTGGCTGTCACTGAGGGTGGAGGTGAGTGATCCTGCCAGGTGGTGAATTTTCCAGAGGATGAAGAGCGACTGAGCCTGAATCCTAATGAGCCACCACCTCTCCACAAGGGTTCAGTGATGCTTTCCCAGTGTCAGTCAAGCATAAACAGATTATCCTGCTTGGCCTGAAGTGCAGGGACCACATCCCTTCCTTATTTGTGAAGCCCCAGCAGCTGCTGGTCAGAAAACACAGAATAATTGCTTTCCAGAAGGAGAGCAACCTACCTAAAAGGAGCTTGTAGTCAGCTGAGGGTTGGTCTCTTCTCCCAAATAACAACCAACAGGATAAGAGGAAATGGCCTCAAGCTGTGCTAGCAGAGGTTTAGGTTGGATATTCTGGAAAATTTCTCCACAGGAATGGTTGCCAAGCACTGGCACAGGCAGCCAAGGCAGTGGTGGAGTCCAAACACCTGGAAGGATTTCACAGACATGTCGCTGTGGCACCTGGGGACATGGGTCAGTGGTGGCCTTGGCACTTCTGGGTTAATGGTTGGATTTGATGACCTGAGAGGGCTTTTCCAACCTAAAGGATTCTGTGATTCCCTAAGGAGCACACTTGGACCTACACTTGCTGCCCTCAGGGCACGCTCAGGTCACCTGGGGGCACCTTCTGGGTGTGGGAGCTTCTCCTGGAGCTCCAGGGCACTGCCCAATCCCACCACAGAGCTCACCTGGTCCCAGAGGACAAGTCTGCTCCCTGCCATACCCAGCTGATCTGCTCCCCATGGCTCCCACCAAGAGCTGCTGCTGCCCTGTCGTGTGGAGACCGCTCAGACCTGGTGAGGAATTTGTTTCCCCCTGAACTCAGCATCCTCCATCCTGCTCCCAGTCCTTGCTGGAGCACACAGCCAGCAATTCCAGGCCAAGGACAAACCAATGCCTCCACCCTCAGATGAGTCTTTCTCTTCTGTTCACTGGTGCCAATGATCACAGGAGGGCCTGCAATCTTGAGGCTTAAGGGTTAGAGTATGGTGAATTTGAGCTCATCCCAAATCAGGGAGTGGTGTCAGGAATTCCTGCTTTCCCTGCAGGGTCTGTTCTCTCCTAGCATTGCTGAACAGCCTGGATATGCTCCCCATCAAGCTGCAAAAACTGGAATGCTTCCTAATTAACTGCATGGGAGAGGATAAAAATTCCCTGCTCTTCCCAATCCTGCAGAAGTCAGGGATGTGAGGAAAGACACCGGAGCAGCAGAAGATGGAGTAGCTGTGGTGGAACATGTATCCACCTGCATGGCAGCTCCAGCTTAATCACCTAGGGCTTGTTAGGTGTCCATTTCCATGAGGTGGAGCACGCCCACAGGACCAAATAGCAGCGCCTGAAATTTGGAACGTCACAGCTCGAGGCACAGGGATGTGCTCTGCAAAACTCTAATTGCAGGATGTTGGGCAGGACTGCCAAACAGCTGGCACAGCCACCCTGTCACCTCCAGGCCTGCTGCTACCTGACCCTTGCCCGCAGCCACGGCATCCCTTCCCAGACCCATTAATTCCTGCCAAACACAGCAGCTCTGAAGGAAGGCAGGGAGGACAGGAGGCAGCTTGCTAATGCTCATCACATCCCAAAGCTGCTGCAGAGCTCTCCCCCAGCCCCACTCCCAGCTGCTGGAGAGGATCTGACGTTTGAAAGGATCTGCCAGTGCCGACCTTTGGCTCAGGATCACCGGGGTCACCGTGGAGGCGGCGCCGGCTCCTCGTGGCTGTCACCGCTCCTCGCTGAAGCTGTTTCATGCCGGCTGCTCTGGTTGCAGGAGCTGTTGCCGGGTTCAGCTCCCAGTTTTCCTTCCCGCCGTCCTGGGGCGGCACACCCCGCTCTGACAGGGAAATCAAGGCGCCGCGGCAGCGATGAATTATTGCTCACAGAAAGGGCCCGGCGCCCCGCGGCGCAGGGTGAGGTGACCTCCATGAATACCTGCACACACACTCCCTTTGAGGGCTTGCTGTGTGAGCACCGAGGCTGCACAGTAAACCAGAGATTAATACACAGCTGAGCCCAGCATTCCTAGGCAAGAATACAAAGCAGAACAAAGGCCTTGTCATGCCTTCAGTTTCCTCCCCACAGTTTCATTTTATTTATTTTATTTACTTTGGAAAAAACTTCCTATGCGTAACTTCCAGCTTACAGCCCTGGCTTTGCAAAACTCAAGCATGCAATAGGAGCCTCCTTCCTTCCTTTGCAGGAGGCAAAGCTCCTGGAAAGCCAAGTCCCCAGCAGACTTTTCAGGCAGCCAACACATTCTGGAAGCCTCATGCTGCTTCCAGGGGGTCTGTCCAGGCAGAGCCACTCAGGAAACCCACCCCTTACTGCCAGTCATCTGCACCAGGGAAGACTAGAGAGCACCTGGCCATTCAGCAAAGCCCATTAAATCCTTGGCCCCTTGGCAGGAGCCAGGAAAGGTATTTTTGAGCCACTCTTCCACCTGGCTTCAAAGCATGGCAAAGCAGAGCCAAGAGCAAGAGGAGAGCACAGCTGAGTGTGGGGCTTCACACCACACTTCAGCAGAAGGAGATATTCAGAATCACTGAGTCATTAAGGTTGGAAAAGCTCTCTAAGATCATGGAGTCCAACCATTACCCCAACACTGCCAGGCCCCCCAATGACCCATGTCCCCACATCCCACATCCACGCTTATTTTGTCCTTCTCAGGACAGCCTCCTCCATGCCTTACTCTACTTACAGAACACTCTGAATGCAGTCACTATAGAGGTTTTCCTGTCAGAGAAGGTTTTTGAGATCTTCTCCTTGCACCCAAACAGCAGAGAACCACAGGATGGTTTAGGCTGGAAAAGCCCTTTCAGACCATTGAGTCTGACTATTCCCCAGCACTGCCAAGGCCAGCACTGACCCATGTCCCCAGGTGCCACATCCACATGTCTGTTAAATCCCTCCAGAAATGGGAATTCCACCACTGCCTTGTGCAGCCCATTATAGTGCCTGACAACCCTTTCAGTGAAGAAGTTTTCCAGAATATCCAGCCTAAATATGATCCTAAGGCAGGTTTTGGGATGGCAGCTGTCTGCAGCATAGGTTGGGTGCTGGCAGGATAATCCCCTGAGAGGAGCACAGAGATACAGACACACTTGTGACTGTTTTCCAAACAACAACAAAGGGTGGAAAGCACTCCCCTGGATTTGGATGGTGGAGCAGCTTGATGCCAACACAACAACTGGGCCTGACCTATTGACATTTCTGCAGGCTCCCGATTCCTGCATGGGGGCTGTCACTTTAAATTTGAATTGCCTGGGTTTTTCCTATCACAACAGCCTGATATTTTTTCCTCATGAAGAATAAATATTTACAAACCTTCACTCTCGCCAGCAAAAGCATGTTGTTCCAGAATTTTCTTGGGGTTTTGTTCTGTTTTTTAACAGTTGCAGAAATCATTGCCCAACAATTTAATTTCTCTTACTAAAACAAGCGAGCCAGCAAAAAGATGGACAAACCAGGAGAAGGATCACAGCAACTCTCAGCTCGTGTTCAAGGGTTTTCAGCGACGTGTTGAAAACGGCTGAGAGCATCTGTAGGAAATGCAAAGGATAACAGCACAGTAACTCCAGCCAAGGACAGGTCACCAGGCTGTAGGAAATGTGTTTTCTTGGTAAACTAATGAGGGCTCAATCATTTCATACAATGTGAGGTTGTAAACAGATTAAACAAAACGCGGCAGCGCTGCTCCTCCAGCCAGAGAAACCGACTCCACACTCCTCAAACAAAAGCAGAGCCCAGCAAGGCAGGGACCAGCTCACCCTTTATCCACCCCAAAGTCTGTCATCCCTAAGGACCTGACAGCCCACCCACGTGTGATGTCCCTGCCAGTGCAGCTCCCTTCAGTGGGACTGAGGGGGCTCAGCGAGGGAAGGTCAGGGTGGACACCTGCCTGCACACGAGCTTCCAGCACCAGGCTGAGCCACCCACACCCCCCTGCCCAGTGCAGAACAAAGGGAGGAGTGTTTCACATCATTACCTGGTGCTGGCAGGAACATTGTGTCCAGCTCTTGTATTCACACCTACAAAAAATAAAAATGTATTGTCAGAAAGAGCGAGTTCAGACAATAGCTACAATAATAAATTTTGGGTGTGAAAAACCAGCCTTGAGGTGAGAACCTGCAAGAGTTCAGTCAATTTAGTTTGCTAAGAAGAAGGTTAAGAAGTAACTTGATTCCAGCCCAGGCATTGCTACCCAAAACAATGTTAGTGGCTCTTTGCTCCTGCTCACTGCAATCCAACAGCCTCAGGCTGGAGCTGCAATGTCCAAATCCAGACCTGAGGTGAAAATTGCTGCCATATGGGTCCGTGAGACTCAGATGTCTTTCCAGAGGAGATGTTCCTACTCAACTGACCACACAACCAAAATTTGGGGGTGTATCCTCCTGCCTGGGTGACGCTGAAGCCAACACAGCTCTTCCTGATTTCCCCAAAGTCCCACCCCTCATCCATCCTGGCTCCAGAGGTGATGCTGGAGACCAGCTCAGACCCTCCATGGGCTGCAAAGCCCAGGGTGAGGAGGTCACCCAGACCACTCAGCCACTCTGCTGTCTGGGAGTTTGTTGTAGGATTACCATGGACAAGTAAGGACATGGCCATGGCTGAGCTGCTGGGGGACAGCCAAGGGACACCCAGAACCAGAGCAGAACTCCAGCACTTTTCCATTACAGTCACTGCCAGAAGGGAGCAGCCAGAAGGGGCAACCAGGCAGCTCCTGTGGACAGAGAGATGGAGAGCCCAGGCTGGGAGTGATGAGATAAATTCTGGAGATAGATGATTTATTACATAACCCCCACAATATGGAGCTGCTTGACTCTATTAGGTGGATGGATGGCAGGGAATTTAAGAAGAGAAATAGATTTTTTACTCAGCTAATTAGCTAAAAAGGCTTGTCTGGAAACACGGGCCCCATTGTGTCTGAAGTCTGCTGACACACAGCTCAGAGCCACATTTTTCTTCCCTGTTATTACTCTGCCTCCCAGAACATCCCTCAGAGACACAGAGAGTGGGGTGGGATCCCTGCACCAAACCACTGACACCCAAGACACCCAAAAAACATTCAAGTGACATAAGAAATACACGAGTTTATGTGTTTATACATAAATAGTTGCACACTGTTTATACACTTTCAGGTCTATTAATGCACCTACAGATATACACAAACATACATTACTTATTAATACATTCTATACATGAAAATATCACTACGCTAAAAAAAAAAAATAAAGCCCATAAAAAAGCCAAGTTTGCCATCAAAACCAGTTTGCTGCCTCACATTAGCCTGCCCCATAATTTAAAAGGAAACTGGGGGCACCTGATGAAACAAAAGGGCTGTAGATTGAAGAGAAATAAAAGAAAAATATGACTTGACCCAGCACAGTCTCTCCTGGAATCCACTACCCCAGGAAGTCATGGAGACGCACACCAGTGGAACAGACATTTTAAAGGACTGGATAATTTTATGAGCATTAATAACATTTGCAGCTATGCAAGCTAATAAAATGTTACAAGGGTAATCAAACTTCATGCTTCAATGTGTAAGTTGATCACCTGTGAGCGCTGGGAAGGAATTTCCTCCCTGGTGCTGTTGCGCTGAGCAAGTAGCCAGCTGCGCCACAGGGGTGCACTTTTAATAAAAAAAAAAATTAGAATACTAAAAAAAAAACAAGAATCAGTGTCACTGCTGTTGCTGCTATGTCTTTGCCTTGGTTTTCTCCTTCTGCAATAGCTGGCACTCACCAGAGGCTCTGAATATCAGTGAGAGCTTTGATGTCAACTTCCTAAGGTTTGCTGGTGCAGTTTTGGGGCAGCATACCCAGCACAATCCAACAATAATATCACTTTATTATTGAGGAGGGTTGGTCCTATGAGCTGGCAGCAGGAATTACACCAAGCTTAACCTGCTGTCCCCATCCCATGGATCCCACACTGACTCTATATTTCCATACTGGACAAGTTGTGTTGGCCAACTAAGCACAGGCTCTTCCAGTAACTCTGAGCCCCATCACAGAGGAGCTCCAGGTATTCCCAGGAAAACTTGGCAGCTTTTGAGCTCTCTACCAATTCAAAACTATCCAATATGTTATTTAGAACATCCAAGCAGCAACCTTGGTGCTCCCAGTGTTTTCTAGCCTCGGAAGTTAATGCCCTCGTAATTAATGAACTGACAGCAAACGCGGCAATCTGCTGCCACAGACTTTGCAAAAGAAAGACAGACTTTGCTCCTGTGCCTACCCTTCTGTTCCAGGGAATCCAGGCTCAGTTCAGCCAGCTGGGGAGGAGGCTAAAGGGAGGATGGGACATAGCAAAAGTGTCAAAATAAAGCTTTCACTTCAAAATAACGAGCACAGGGGGGTTACGGATACAAATCCAAAGGGCTGGAGAGGACGAGGGTGTGCTCAAACAAGGGACATGCTCCAGGAGCTTTTTCTCTCCAAAACAAAAAGAGAAAATAAGTGTTGCGTAAAAGGAATATTGGTAAAACACATGCTCTGGGGTCTCCACTGTGGGCAGACCACAACAGGGTCAGGTGAGCTCTCCTTGGGAACACAGGATTACAGCTCCCTGCCACACCCCTGCCATACCCCCTCCCTCTACGGTGGTTAAAAACCCACGTGTTACCATGGTACCCACACCTGAACCAGTCACTAAAGCCCAGCAGCCAACACCCAGGCCTGGCTTTGCTGCCTGTGCTCCTCCTGCCCTTGGGAGCACCTTTTCCTGGGTCCCAGAGCCAGGGGTTGGAAGAGTCAAGACACACTTTCCTGGGACAGGAGGAAGATGCTTCTCATCAGAATTAAGAGGTCCAGCACTTATCACCTGCAGAGGGTTATTCACAGATTCCTCTTTTGAGCACAAGGTGTGTTTGAAGGAGAACATGAGGATCCATTAACCAGCCTGGCCATGCATGAGTCCATATTCCTCTCCCTTCTATTTGTCCTTAGAGAAAAGCATTTCAATATTCCTTTGGGAGAGAGGAGATGAAGGAGACAAGGATTACATGCATCAGTCACCCCTTCATTCCCAAACAATCATTCTCGCTGTGACAGTGTCCTCCAGGCCACAAAACCCATATTTTGTGAATACACAGCACTGAGAATTGCCCTCACCGCCCTCCAAAGACCTTTCCAAATGACATTCCCTCCTCAGCCACGACAGCATTTGGCCTGGAACACGATATGCCCAAGAAAGCCATAACTTTTCCATCAGGACAGGAAAGCACTTTAAATCACGGTTAGAAGAGCGCCGTCATCAGAGACCGGAGCTGAAACCCCACGTGATGTCACACACATGAACCCAGCATGCTGACAGCAGCCATGGGGTTTAGAATTACAGGCAATAAAGTATGACATCATGATGACATCATGAAAGGAGAAATTCAATTCCCAGCCCAGGGGCTATCAGTTACTGCTTTATTCGAAAACCTGTCACTACGTGCGTGAACAATGAGCAGAATCCATCATTTCCACAGGTTTTTATGGCCACCATAAATTTGGAACACTTTAGGCCTCAGCCACCTCCCCGTGTCTCTCCGAGCCCATCTGTCGGCTCCTGCAATGATCCCTCCACATCCCAGCGCTACAAATCCCATTTCAGGGAAAATCAGAGCAGCTCAGGGCTGCTGTGAGATCACAGAGGTTTGGCTGTGGGGTGACCTGTCAGCTCTGCACGTGGTTTCCCTCACTGCTGGGCTGACACAGCTGCACCCACCATGGACAAACCCTCTGACACCTGCACGAGCAATAAAAGCCATTTTAAAATCTGTTTGGATGAGCACTCCCAGGCAGATCTTCCAGAAGATCTCCTGGTGCAGGCTGCCCCTCTCACCCCCTGCCAAGGCACTTACCAATGTATGTTAATAAAGGATTAATTTCACAGATATATAAAGCATGGGGCCTAGCAGGTCACAGAGGCCGAGGTGAATGTGCTCTCCAGTGAGGCAGGTGGAATATTTTGGGGTGTTTTTATGATTAGATTATATCAATCTGTCTACTCTCACAAATATGATCTGGCTCATGTGGTCATACACACATTTAACTCAGTCTTCATAACACCTTGGGCAGTGATAAGGGATGGATTTCTCATAAGATCCCTGACATAGAAGAGGTGTCCCTTGTCTTTGCCTCCTTTTATTGCTTTTATTTCACCTGTTCCTGCAAAAAACAAAGCAGTGCCATGACCCAACAGATATTTCCTGGAGTATATCAGAGACTCTTGACTGTGTTATTTCCAGTCATGAGCTTGGAAACTTTTCCACTGCAATGAATCCCTACTTCCAATTTCCTGACCTCCACAGCATTAGATTAGACCAGTCTGATCTTTGCCAGATACCTTGAAAACACAGAAATAGCCTCTGCTTGTTCCCACCCAGGACACAATTCCCCAGAGTATTAAAATAAAATTAAAATTACCCATTTCCATCCACTGCAGCTGTGTTTGTCCTGCTCACCTCTTACAGGTCCCCTGCAAAAATGTCAGCCCATGCAAAAGTGACCTCCCTGCATTACCACTGTGATTGCCAGTCACTTGGGACCTTCTAGATATCCTTGACTCAACCCCAAAATCTTGGCCCAGGATGCTTAAAGGTGGTGCCTTTAAGGGAGTTCACCTGATAGACATTAAACACCAAGTTATGACACATTTTTAACTGTTGTTGATGCCCAGAATAACCTTGTTGATGCATAATCCCTGAAAAAAAAAAAAAACTCACAGTGACAGCTGGGCAGAAAATATTCAAGTTCTGCTAAGGATCTGGCAGTATCAGCTGGATCATAACCCAGTGCAGAGTTCACTTCATTTCCAAGATATTTCATGAGACAGTCTTTACACTATCTCAGTTCATTACTTCTGTGGAAAGATCAAGGATAACTCTGGGGTTTGGAGATGAAATAACTTGGCAAGTCACCTTCTCTTTTCTCACAGGCAGCAAATTAGCAAAGAACAAAGCCACCTCGTTTAGGAAGTGCTGTTGGACAAGTCACTTTTGAGGGAGTCTGTTGGTACTTAGGGAGGGCAGAGAGCTGCTAAAATTCCTCACATAACCATCCCCCTTCAGCTCCTGGGTCTTGCAGTCCCAAAATCCACTGTATAATTTCAGCTCTGCACCTCTGATTACTTGTAGGTTTTCCTGAAGTGTGACTGTGCACTAATACCCAGCACTGAGAGTGAATTTAAAATGCCAGTGAGTTTTTCTTAACCCGGTTTCCCCGGCCCCCATCAGTTACACACAATTAACAGGTAATTACAGGCAGGTTCTGAGACAGCAGCCTCCCTGCAACACTCCCCTTGCCCAACGTGCCTAACACACCGTGCAGCTCCACCTTCACCAGCCAGGAGACAGGAAAAATGGGAAAGGGATTGACTCAATAACCTGAGACTTGCTGCAAAAACGTAGCTCTGAGTTAAACATTCAGAGCATACACCAGAGCACCAGCAATTACTGGATTTGTTACTGCCTCAACTATCATGACAGGCATTGAAATAAATCTCATTTATATGACATACAGTCATCTAGAAATGCCTTTCTTTTTTTTTTTAAAGAAATTCTTTTAAGATGTCAATGTGCTACACATGGCCCCGTTTTGAGGCCTCTCCAGACTGGAGATCAGACAAGATATACAAACCTTTCAGCCTGCCAAGTTCCATTCTTGTTAGCAGTAAGCCTGAATTCGGAATTTTCTACACGGTGCCTCCATGAATGGGATTAGGGAAGGCCTCTTGCCACTAAATGTTGGCTGCAGGGATGCAGCTCTCCCTCTCCCATCATCCTGCAGTGTTCCCTAAAGGCTGGACCCAGCACGGCTGCGCTCCAGACGTTCCTGTTGCATTTCCCTCCGGAGCTCAGGCCTGCGATGTTTCTCTGGAGCCTGAAGCACAGCCCAGATGTTTCTCCTGGCCCTCCAGGCATCCCCACCCACGTCTGGTACCCCCCAGGCCCTTGCTGACCCCTCTGGCACCATCACACCGGGCTGCAGTGGGCTGGGGAGTCCCAGCTGTTCTGCCCCACGGATGCCAGATCTGCAGTGGGTTACTGATGTCCAAACCTGTGCCAGGGAAGGGCTAGGCTGGACATCAGGAAAAGGTTTTTCCCCCAGAGGGTGGTCAGGATTTGAACAGGCTCCCCAGGGACTGGCCATGGCCCCAAGGCTGCAGAGCCCCAGGAGCATTTGGACAGCGCTCTCAGGGATGCACAGGCTGGGATTGTTGGGGTGTCCTGGGCAAGGCCAAGAGCTGGACTCTGATCCTTGTGGGTTCCCTCCAGCTTAGCCTATTCCATGGTTCTATGAAACCCAAGAGCATCTCTCTCAAGAGGTCCTGCCTCCCAGTTCAGGGTGCTGGCATTCCTGAGGGACATGGTCCTAAGGCAACAGCTTCACCACATCACTCTTTCCTTAAATACTTTGGAAAGAGACATTTTGGCAGATACTTTGGAAAGAGACATTTTGGCAGATACTTTGGAAAGGGACATTTTGGCAGGTGCTGTAACTGGGAATCATCACATCCACCCAGCGAGCAGCAAAGAAAACCACTTGTTACCTTCCTCCATTTACGTATCACGCTCCCACAAATTACAGCTCAATTAGGCTCTTCTAGAATCCATCACACAGCTCCAGGAGAATGTGGTCCCAGCAACTGCACTCTACAGGCAAGCTGAGGCAGTAAATAGAAAGGGCTAATTGGGGAAGGGGGGAGATGCTGTTTCCTGATGTAAAAATAACTGACACTTCCAGGAAATAATGGTATAAATAGAAAATTAAGCCATTCCTCCTCCAAAAATATTTCATAATTATGTGTCA
This sequence comes from Dicaeum eximium, assembly GCA_013396995.1. Classification (NCBI taxonomy): domain Eukaryota; kingdom Metazoa; phylum Chordata; class Aves; order Passeriformes; family Dicaeidae; genus Dicaeum; species Dicaeum eximium. The sequence continues at coordinate 510,504 of VWZP01003703.1, forward strand.
TAAAAATAATTAGGTTATGGTGAATTAGTACAAATGTTTACAACAAAATTGCCATGCAAAACATTATGGGTAATAACATGCTAATTGCTGTAGAAGCAAAAGCTGATTATGTTTCAGCAATATTAAAAGTTGCCAACTCAGCTCCACCATCCAAGCTCTGATATCTCTCAGCAGCATTAAGGACACAGGGAGAGCTGGTGAGGAGAGAAGGACACGGCAGGTGGGCAGTCTGAGCCCTGCCCTGCCAAGCACTTCCCTTGCTGGGTGGAAATTCCTGAAAAACTCACACCAGGTAATGCTCAGGGAGCACCTGAAGGACGAGGCATCGCCCTCGCTGCCTGGCGGGACTGGGGCAACGTGGAACAGCCAGGAGGGGACTCAGCTGGGGCTGTCCAAGGGCTGGCTGAGATCTGGTCTGCTTTTCACACATCCCCATAAATCTGTTTGGTTCCTTGTCCCCTTGTCAGCAGGTGTGGCAAACCGCTCAAGGGGAGCACTGGGTAAAGTTAAAGGTGTGAATTCAAAGCGCGTTGCTTTAAAGTTAGGAAATCCCTGCAGAGTGTTCTCACTCGGAACTGAAGTGACATTAATTGGGTTTACCAAGCTCATTTCCAACACAAATGTCGATAAACCGGATTACATTTCAGTGGGGGTGTTCACACAGAACTTCAACATAGTTTAGCTAATCCTCTTTCTGAGTAAATTTGCCTTAAACCCTCTAAGTGCCCCATATTACAGATTCTCCTGCAGGGGAGTTGCTGAGTTTTACCACTGAAAACTTACCATCTTTGTCCTTGTTTTATTAGGTTGGAAATAAGTGTTTTTCCAAAAGGCAGAAATTCCTCGTTCCCCTTTTAGCAGTGCCTGGAGCCGAGGCAGCTCCCAGACTATCGCAGACCTGAGGAAATTGTCCCAAGAGCAGGCAAAGCCCATCCCTAGAGGGAGGTGACCCTGCCCGGGCCCGGGGGTGGAACTGGATGATCTCTCACGTCCTTCCAACACAAACAACCCTGTGATTCCTCAGAGGAGCTGCGGGCCCCTGACACCTCCCCAAACCCCGCACATGTCCAGCGATGCCCCTTGTGTGACACCGCGGGCATTGACGCCGCTCCCAAGTTTGCAAATACTGAAATACTGCTTGAAAGGCGCCGTGGAAATGGTGGCGTTTACTTTTTTTTTTTTTTTCTTTTTTTCTTCTTTTTCTTTTCTTCCAACAAAGCCTCGTTTGAGATGCTAATGGAGCCGCTGGCTGATGAGAGCTGTGCCGTGCATGGGCTCGCAGCTCTGGTCCCGCCCGGCTCGGCGGCGCTGAGCCCGGCCGGGCGCTCATTATGCACCGAGTCACACCGGGCAGCTCCCGGCAGATCGCCGAGACGGAGGTAAACCACTATTTGGAAACAAAGGAGGGCTCTCTCCATCCTAATTAGCGGCAGGTTGCAGGGAGCGGCGGCGGAAGGCGAAGGTCACTTCCCACAAGGCTCGGCTCAGGATGCCAAAACACCCACTTAATTCAGGCGGCTCAGCGGGCAGAGTCGGACCAGAGCAATTACACTCCCTGGATTTCCCCGCGGAAGGGTTTAACAATGCAACTCTTGGAAAGAAAGGTGTCTGCAGGAGCTCTTTATTCTGCCACCTTGGAGCAGGGGGAAGCGCAGCCCGCCGCGCTGTGGCACGGCTGTGTCTTTGTGCCTCTGCCGAGCTGGGAGGGCTGGCATTCTTCTCATTTTTAACTTGAGAAATGAATAAGGGCAAATTTTAACATTTAAAAAACAAAGGCAAAAAGAACCACAAACGCGCAGACCCTTTGGAGTGGGTTGAGTTCTCTCTGAGTACTCCCAGTTTTCTTCCAGATGCTGCCGGTGAGCATTAACCTTTAAAGGAACCGTCTAAGCATGAGCCCTGGGAGCCTTTTTGGGAGCAGCAGCTCCTCTGCTGGGGCAGTCCTTGCGTGGCTCAGCCCTGGGATTCAGCTGTTCTGGTTAAATGGCTCACTGCACCGCAGCCACCTCTCACAGGCAGCTCTTCCAAAAGGTCAGAGCGTCTTTTTTGCCCTCAGCTGATGTTTCCTCGCTGCACACACCGCGGGTGATGTGTGACCACATCTGCCCTCCTTGCGCACCTCTCGCAGCTCCCTCACACATCGACTCCCCCTCGAAGCATCTGCACCGCCCGTGGCACCCTCTGCTGATGGCAGGAGCAATTCCCGGGGGGCTGTGCAGGAACACAACCACCTCCATCCCTTCCAAAGACTCCAGAGCAGGGAATTTGCAGTGGGAAAGGAAGACTGAGATTTTTCTGAAGTTCTTTATTTTTAGCCTGATAAACAAGGGATGCAGACACCATCTGGATCCCCCCCTCAAAGGCTTCAGATCCAACAAGTTGCCCAGACCCCTCTTCCCTGTTCCAGCTAGCTGCAAGTGATCACCAGCACATACTGGATAGGATCCACCCCAGTCCATCCCTGGATGGGAAACAGCTCCAGCCAGCAGCTCAGCAGGAGGCAGAGCAGCCATGGGTTAGTGCAGCTTTCTTTGAATCATTTGTGAAATACGTTTCAGATCACAACCTGCAGCTCTTTCCCTCCAACATGCTCCACGCTGTTCACAATCATCTCCCAGCATGGAGGAGTCCAGCAGACCTTCTGCTTCCCACTCCTGAGCCACAGCTGCCTTGTGCTCCACAAACTCACCCTCGATGTTGGACCAGAGATGCCCTAAACACCTTTCAGAGCTGCAATTCCCCTTTATTTCCTCTCCCAGCTGCAGCAGCAGTAACTAACACTGAGCACTGGCATTACAGGGCTTTCCAACTGTTTCCAAGCAGCCCATAAAACAGCTGGCAGTGCTTGAGAGAGCTCTGGTGTCTGTGTGCCCACTGTTCCCAGCACAAGGAGCAAGGCACAGGGCTGGGGACACATCGGGTGGATCTCAACAACGTGCCAGTCCTGCTCGGTCACAGGCTGACATCTACCCTGGCACATCTCTTGGCATCAGGCTGGCTTTGCAGATCTGGGTGGCTGGAGATGAAAGTTCAAGTTTTGTTGCTCAGGAAATGTTTCCAGGTCCTTCCAGAGTGCTGAGAGACTCTTTTAGGTGCAGCTCTGCCAGGAGGAGACATGCTCAGTGTGGGAGGGAGGTTTTCCAGCAGGGATGTATGGTTCTCCACCAATCTGGTGATCCCATCATGCCTCCCTCATTCCTATAAAAATGCTGTTTGCCCTCTGGCTGCACTCCCAGCCCCCCCTAGCCACAGCACTGACCACTGTTCCCACAAGGATCTTATGGAGATATCAACAGCTGCCTCTATTTCTGGAGCTCAGGTTTGCTCCTCAAACCTCTCCCAAGTGATAAAACCTTCAGTCAGGTGAAAGCACATCAGTACCATCCCCACCCCCAGCACACAGGGAAAACACACCTTTGCTTCCAGGTCTCCCTGACTCCAGGTGAGGTCTGGTTATGGCAAATCAACCAACACTCACAACAACCAAACCACAGCCAGGGGCCCCTGTTTGCCTCTTCTCCCTATTAAAAGCCAACTCAAAACGTCACCAAGTACCTCACAACCAGCCATTCACTAAATTGGCCCCTGCAGCTTCCTTCCCCTTGACATTCATTGCTGCAGAGCCCAGGTGAAGAGCTGTTTATCCCCTCTCCTCCTCCTCCACACCTCCAGAGCTCCAACACAGTTTGAGCTGCTCCCTTTTCCTGGGCAGCACTGGTGCTTCTTCACCCCTGTTCTCCCCAGCCCCACACGTTGCTGGGAGATCACTCAACAGACAAGAAGCTGCTCTGCTCACCAAACCTCCTCCAAGCATTGCATAGGGCATCTGCTGAGCACAGCAGCCTGTCCCAACTCCACTCATGCCCTTTTTAGTGCATCTCTTGCCCCTACCTGGCTGAGGAGAGGAGACAATTGCAGCCCAGCTCCCTCCCTTTGCACAGCACCAGAGCCAGGGAAGGCCCCTGGTGCATTTTTTCCAAGGACAGGGAGTGCTGGTAGGAGATGAGCACCAGCAAGGAGCATCCCACACTGGGCTAACACTTCTAGGGATGTTCCTACACACCTGATCCATAGCTGCTGGGAACCACCTGGGACTCCCACCTGCTGTCCTGATGGAAAACACTCTGCCTGCTGTCTCCAGCCCTGCAGGTGGGAGGAGATGCCCATGCTCAGTGCTCTGCTGACCAACACAACCCTCCGTGCTGATGGAGCTCAGAAATGCCCCTTCTCTGCCGCCCACTCCTGCTCCTGAGCAATTAAACCCTGTCTGCCAGGGCTGGGCAGGATAAATGGTGTTTGTTGGGATGGCTTTCCTGCGTGCCAAACATAAAACAAAATGCCGATCGATAGAGCTGCCTCACCTGATGGTTTTATTTCTCTTCTCCTCCCGCCCCCACTTTTAACTTTGCAGTGCTCTGGAGCTCTCGGCGGGGTTTGCACCGTGGTGATAAACCAACAGATCCTCATTAACCCGTGGGCAAGAGCAAGAATTTGCCTTTTCTCTCTCTTTCCCTTTTCCCTTTTTTATTTTTTTTTAAACCTCTCCCTCTATCAATATTTGATGAGGGTAATTTCAAAGACTTGTTTAGTATGATCTCCACATAAGGAGTCCTTGGGAGTGTTTATCACGTTCGAGGTATAATTACATTCAAATGCTGAGACACAGTTGCCAGGGTTACAGCTGCTGGTGGTTCCTGCAGCTTTTGTGTGTCTGGGGTTTCTCACCGCCCCACGCGCTCCCCTCCGCTGGGGAAGCAGGGAAGGGGGATGGATGGCAAGCTCAAGGACCAGCAGTGGCCAGGGCAGGTCCCACCAGCACCTCCCAGCCCGAAGGAAAGTCAGCTTTCCCTTCAGGGTGTACCCACTGCAGGGGTTTGGGGTCAGGGATGGGGTAGAGGAAGAGTTGAGCAGGGAGCTCAGTGCTGCTGACAAAAATATTCCAGTGAAACCCTCCAGCCATTCCCTTGGGTCCTGTCACGGGGGGAGGAGGGAGGTTTAGCTTGGATATCAGGAAAAGGCTCTTCTTCCACAGGGTGCTGGCACTGCCCAGGCTCCCCAGGGAATGGGCACAGCCCCAAGGCTGCCAGAGCTCCAGGAGCATTTGGACATCGCTCCCAGGGATGCACAGGGTGGGATTGTTGGGGTGTCTGGGCAGAGCCAGGAGCTGGACTGATGATCCTTGGGGTCCCTTCCAGCTCAGAATGTTCTATTGACTCAGTGAGCCTCAATGGCTGTAAAAGCCCCATGAAAGGAGAGGCCGCAATGCCCTTCCTTCATCCCTGGAATTCCCCGGTGAACTCTGAAGAGCCAAGGCGTGAATTGCCAGCGAGAGAGAGCTGCAGAATCCCAAGGGAGAGGTCCAGTGGTGCCACCACTGGGACCTCCCTGCACTCTCAGCTTTCTCCACCCTGGCACGAGCCCCTCTGCTCACACCAGCCCAGGAGAGGCTTCTCAAGGGATACGTGGTGCTCGAGGACACCAACTCTGTGTGTGCCCAAATGGGGACACTCCAGCTGAGACAACATTCCAGCATTAACCTGGCTTAAAGCAGATACACACAGGGATGGATGGATGGATGGATGATGGATGGATGGATGGATGGATGGATGGATGAGGGATGGATGGATGGATGGATGGATGGATGGATGGTCTGGGCTATCTGCTGGAGACCTGGGCTCACACTGCTGGCCATGCAGAGGGAAGGAGCTGCCAGCTGAAGCTCTGTGCTGTCATTTAACCAAAGCCCAGCCAGAGCAGTGCTCTGTGTGTGAGGCCACCTGACCATTGGAGCTGGGAGCAGCCCCTGCCCCAGTCCCTGCTGCCAGTGTGGACTTACTGGAGTGCCCCCAAGGCTCTGCTGGACTGGGGAAAAATGAAAACCTGAGCATTTCCACCCCAACACCACATCCCATCCCTGCTGCAGCAGCGGCTTGGAGATCTCCAGGCCAAGGGCAGTGCTTCAGGAGGCACTAACACCAACCCTCAGGGAAGGGGTGCCCAAGGAAAAGCCATTCCCTGCTCCTGCCCAGGCTCTGGGGCTGAGCCTAGGCTGCCCAGGCAGATCCACCTCCCTTCCCCAGCCTGCAGACAGGCAGAGGCTCAGCTCCTACCTGGCACTTCCTGGACAGCACCAGTAAGTGCAGTTCCACCCCGGCAGCAAGGAACTGGGATTGAATTGCCTTTGTTCTAGTTCCAATTTTAAATTATGTGAACCTTCCTACAATAGGCAGCGTTATCACTAATCCCCACAGCTGAGCCTGAAATAAGCTTACAAACCATGCAGTAGCACTGTGGGAAGAACAATTATTCCAACAAAGGATGGAGAGGGGAGGAAACAACCATGAGCTCCTTGGATTAGATGGAGGGTGAACACAATTGTTGTCAATTCACAATAAATAAATAATTTTCTTTTCTTTTAAAGCCACCAAAACACAAAACAAACGAACGCCAAGAACAAATGCAGCGTGAAGGGCCAGTAAAATATTTACAATTATTTCAGTGGAAAAAAGGTACCTGCTGCAGTCAATAGGTTGTAAAACAAATTCAGATGGAAGCTATTGCTTACCCCTAAATCAGCTCTAATGCACTGGCAAATGTGATTATCAGCATTCTGCGGGGAGCAGCAGCATCAGCATTCATTCCAGGTGTGCTCAGTGAAGGCTCTCTTGGCCACAGGTTCATTTGTAATTATTAAAATGCACCTTGTTAGCCATGCAGCCAGTCCCAAATTTCTGGGCAGCGGCACATGCAGTGTTTGCTTTCATTTATTCCGTGCACTTTCTGCATTATTTTACTGTGTCAATGCCACAGTGCAAACCCCATCTCAAAGGCTCCAGAGGGAGGAGAGCTGAGCATTCACTCCCTGTTACTGGTGACTCAGAGCTGGCACAGCCTTTGTTCCTGGGGAAAGTTTATCCATCAAGGACAAACAGCCTGAGAGCTGGCAGCCACCGCGGCTGTTCCCACTGCCACGGTGGGAAAGGGCCCAGCTCAGTGCCTGGGTGCACACCAGGGGGAAGGCAGTGATGCAGGGAAGGGAAGGACTTGGTATCACCCTAAGGACTCACAGCAGTGCCCTGCTGGGCCATCCTGTTATCCAAAATAACAGCAAATGCACAGAAGGGACAGGAAAACAGGGAGAGGAGTCTTAAGATAGTTTGTGGCATAAGATGTGAGAGATTACAAAATGGTTTGGGTGAAAAGGGACCTTCATCATCCATTTCCACCCCCTGTCATGGGCAGGGACACCTTCCACTGTCCCAGGTTGCTCCAAGCCCTGTCCAACCTGGCCTTGGGCACTTCCAGGGATCCAGGGGCAGCCACAGCTCCTCTGGGCACCCTGTGCCAGGGCCTGCCCACCCTCACAGGGGAGGATTTCTTCCTAATGTCCCATCTAAATCTTCCTCTGGCAGTTTAAAGCCTTTCCCTCTTGTCCACCAACACCCCCAAGCCCTTTTCCTCAGGGCTGCTCTCCATCCTTTCCCCACCCAGCCTGAGTTTGTGCCTGGGATTGCCCAGCCCAGGTGCAGGACCTTGCCCTTGGCCTTGTTGAACTTCACCAGAGGAATGCAGGATGCCTCATCTCACTTATCCAAGAGGAGAGCCATGGCAAATCCAGGTGAGATATCCTGGAGCAGGTCTGCCTCACTGGAACCAGGAGCTTCTGAGGAGAGGAGCACCTGGACACAGCTGCAAGGGAAGATTGGCTCTGTTTGTTAAAGGGTTCAGCACAGGGACAGTCATGGGACCCAAACACCTCCCCCAAAATGCCCATTACCATCCCTAAAGGAGAGGGCCAGGTGGAAACCTGATCCTAAGGATTTTTAAATACCAGGTAGGGAGGATGAAGACGCTGGGATAAGGGTCCAGAGTGGTGCAAAGAGCTCTGCTCGGTGGCCTCACTTCCCAAGGCAGTAGCACCAGGCATGCCACTTATCAGGGGAAGGGAGTGGGACTGAGGTGAGCACGGAGCATGTCTGAGCATTCAAATTACAAGCAGGGCTTGTAAGGGACAGGATCTGACATTTAATGCCTCTGTTTGCAAAGTGCTTGACATTCACGATAACAGGAGCGGCACAGGCGGGCGGGGAGGGCTCTGGGTTCCCGGGAAAGCGAGTGAAAGGCAGCCTGGTTTTCCCTCTCCACTGGCTGGGAACATCCCTGGCAGATGCAAAGCAGCTGCGTGCCTCACACCAACACCTGGAGCACCCCTGGGATGGGATGGGCTGCCTGCAGAGCCCTGGAAAAGCCTCCTCAGCTTTCCTCCCCAGGACATGGATCACCCTTCCCGAGCGAGGTGTGCCCCGTGTGAGGAGCACACACCCAAAGGAGCCGGGCTTTGATCTTATCTGCGGCTCTGAGGAGCCATTAGGAGAGAAATAAAGTTCAACACTCAGGCTTCCCGTGGAAAGCTGCAGACTGGGTGGAAATAACTTACTTTGAGGTGCCTCTCCTGACAGCAGCTCAGGGATGGAAGAGGGGAAATCAAAGCTGCAGCTAATGTTTGGCAGGAGCTGGAGGCTTGGAACCAGTTTTAATGCAGGGCCCAGCCTAGAGGTGCCATCACTGGTGTGGTGTGGGCAGGTTGGTGCTCAGCAAGAGGTGCCAAGTCCTGGGACGTGCCCATATTGTCTGGGCAGGGCGTGGAGCAACCTGGGACAGTGGGAGGTGCCCCTGCCCGTGGAAGGGGTGGGGCTGGATGAGCTCTGAGGTCCCTTCCAGCCTGAACCATTCCATGATTCCCTTCCTCAGGACAACTCTCTGTCCCACATTGGCCTCCAGAGGTTCTCCTGGCATGGCTGGAGAGTGGCCTGCAAGAGCAGATCAGTCTCAGGGTGTCCCCCAATAGTCCCAGGTTTTACAGGGCAGGGCCTGGCAAAGCTGATCTCAGGAATGCTGGTGACAAGACTACTCAGTATTGACACAAAACAGTGTTGTCACCACATGTGAACTCTTAATTCCACTGTGGTGTTAATGGACTGTCCAGCACAGAGACAGGACTTGTGTGGCAGCAGGGGAGGGGACAGAGCCCAAGGTCCCCAGAGCACAGCACAGATCCTGCTCTCTCAGCCATCCATCCAGCCATGTCTTCTCTTAATTACATTAAAATAACACTCTCCCACCTCATTTTTATTATTAGAAATGAACAGATTTAAAGCATTTCCCCTCAAATTATGGTTCACCTGAGTAGATAATTAAAGGAGATACACTTCTATGTGTAATTACGCCTACTTCTGCTGCTGTATCAGGGCTTCAAAAATATTTGCAAAACAACTCAAAACTTTTATTTTGTCAGCGCAATAATTGCTGCTTGTCAGGGCTATCGGTGCCAGCGTCTGCTCAAACAGGAGCAGCATCTCCCAGGCAGCCTTGCTGAGAGAGGGAGGAGTGTGGAGCTGCAGAGCATCCCAGGAAATCTGCTGGCAGAACAGCTGTGCACACCGAGCTGGCACTGAGCTCACCCAGGGAACGGCCCTGGGAAGGACAAGGATGTTTGTTTGAGTTTTGTGGGCATGCTCAGGCTCCTAGCCCGGGCACTGCAAGGTTTGCTCCCCATCCATCAGGTTGTGGAGACCCACAGGGACAGATCTCCACACACTGCTGGATGCATCTGGATTGGTTTGGCACACTGAAGGCTCAGCACAGAATCAGAATTCCAGGGTGGTTTGGGTTGGAAGGGAGCTTAAGGCTCATCCAGTCCCATCCCCTGCCATGGGCAGGGACACCTCCCACTAGCTCAGGTTGCTCCAAGCCCTGTCCAACCTGTCTTGGAACCCTTCCAGGGATGGGGCAGCCACAGCTCCTCTGGGCACACTGTGCCAGGGCCTGACCACCCTCACAGCCAAGAATCTCTTCCCAATATCTCACCTGAGCCATTCCCTCTTGTCCTACCACCCCATGCCCAAGCCCCTCTCCAGCTCTCTTGCCCAGATCTCCCAACCCTGTTTATTCCTTCCCTGGATTTGGAGCTCCTGCAGAGGAGCTGGATGTGTCCCTGGTAGCACCCACACCTACGTGCAGGGGCAGGAGCAGAGCTGTGTTCATCTTCCTGAGGGGACAGGCTGGGAATGGCTGTGTCCTGCTCCTAGGGAGGCTTCCTCTGCTGGGGTGAAATCTCAAGGAAAGGCGTCCAGAAGAGAGTGTGGGACACACAAAGGGAGCAAACGAGGACAGAGCACAGAAAAGAATTTGCTGGCTCAGCACAGCAAGGCCACCTGAAGAGTGAGGGAATGTGGGCAGCGGGCAGGACCAGGAGCCTGGAGGCCCCAGGAGCACTGGAGGGCAGAGAGGTCCAAGAGAGTGGCAAGGAAACGCCTGGTGCAACTTGAGGGGAGCAAAGCTTGTCAAGGAATGTCTGCAGCAGCAAATGGGAACGGGGAACAGGCAAGGAGAGGATGCTCCTGACCCTGGACAGCCCCTGTGGGCTCACAGATAATCCCAGGGATGCTTTACAGCTGTGGACACACCTGAGCTTCACACTGGGGACAGCAGGTTCCAGACAATCCACCAGTTTCTCCCTGACTTATAATCACAGAATCGTGGAATAGGCTGAGTTGGAAAGGACTCCCAAGGATCAGAGTGCAACCCCTGGCCCTGCACAGACACCCCAACAATCCCAGCCTGCCCATCCCTGAGAGCACTGTCCAAACTCTCCTGGAGCTCTGGCAGCCTTGGGGCCGTGCCCATTCCCTGGAGAGCCTGGGCAGTGCCCCAGCACCCTCTGGGGGAAAAACCAGCATGGGGCCAGCACCAGGCTGGACATCCCCTGCTGTCCTTGCTGGGACACCCAGAGCCAGCTGATGCCATGGCCACTGCTGGGTGCCAAACACCCCAGCCAGCTCTCCAGGCCTCCCAGGGTGCCACCGAGCTGTGAAGTCCCCAAATCCACACTTGAGCTCGCTGCGTATAAAGAAGATAAAACACCCCATCTCCCTCGTAAGGGAATGGAGAAATAAATTCATTAGTGTTCATAAGGAGCTAAGAAACTCTGATTAGAGAGCCAGGGAAAGGGCTCACGAGGGAAATGAATAATTTGGCGGGCAGGAAGAGGGTGGTAAATAATGCATGGACTGCCGTGGCAGCGGGAGAGGCTCGGGAGCAGCTCCGGGTGTGGCACAGAGCGGGCAGGGAACAGCTCCCCGAGGCTGGGCTGGGGAATGCACCTCCCTGCCCGGCTGGGACCTGAACCAGGGCACGTGGGCAGGACCTTGAGCCAGGCAGCACGGATATCTTGGGGTTTTGGAGAGCTTTCCACTTCCTTCAGAGGGATAGCAGCATCTCCAGTTGGGTCCACAGCTGGGGACAGTCCCCAAAGCTGGGGTGACAGCAGAGGCATTTCCCCACTCAGGTTAATGCAGCACCCCAGGGCACCTTACAGCAAAGCATTCCCACTCCTCCAGGGCCAGGTGGGTGTGAGAGGTGTTTCTGAGGGGCTGCTCCTGCAGGAAAGCATCCTGAATCCTCCCCACTGCTGAGGGCAGGGCCAGAGGAGCCCAGCTCACAGCACAGGAGCAGCTCAGGAGGTGGGATTTGCTCATCAGCTGGGTGAGAGTGTGTGTCTAGGAGCTTCATGGAATCCTGGGATGCTTTGGTTTGGAAGGGACCTTGAAACTCATCCAGTCCAACCTCCCACTATCCCAGCTTGCTCCAAGCCCTGTCCAGCCTGGCCTTGGACACTCTCAGGGATGGGGCAGCCCCAGCTTCTCTGGGCACCCTGTGCCAGGTTCCTCACAATCCTTCCCCACAGTGAAGGATTCCTTCCCCATATCCCATCTGACCCTGCCCTCTGGCAGTGTGCAGCCATTCCCTGTGTCCTGTCACTCCATCCCTTGTCCCCAGTCCCTCTCCAGCTTACCTGGAGCCCCTTTGGGCACTGGCAGGGGCTCTGAGGTGTCCCTGAAACCTTCTCCTCTCCAGGTGAACATCCCCAGCTCTCCCAGTCTGGCTCCAGAGCTCCAGAGGAGGCTCCAGCCCTTGGAGCATCTCTGTGGCCTCCTCTGGACTCATTCCAACAGCTCCACATCCTTCTGATGCTGGAGGCCCCAGAGCTGGATGCAGCACTGCAGGTGGGGTCTCACCTGAGCAGAGGGGCAGAATCCCCTCCCTGAGTGCTGCTGGTGCCTTTGGGCAGCAAAGGGGGCAGCTGTGCAGGTTGAATCAGGGTAGTACCTGAAATCCAGCTAAAAGCAACTGCCTGGAGTAAATCTATACCCTGGTATGTGGGGTGACCACATAAACAGGAACGAGCCCCTTGGCTGGCAATGGGAGGTGACTTTCTTGAGAGCATCCCCCAAACCCTCTCCAGAGGGCCTGGAGGAGATTTCAACACTGCAGCAGCCTCAGACCAGCTCCATCCAAGCCCTCCCAGCTCTCCAGCACTGCTGAGCCTCCCTGGCTTGTCCTCCAGGAAAATCCCAGCACTTTTAATGGGCCATGAGGCATCTCCAGTAATTCCAGCAGATGCTGCCAGTTAATGTGGGTTGGCACAGAACTTTATCATCAGCCCATATTGCTTCAATTACAATTTAGCCTATGGTCCTCTTGGGCTCATCTTTTATTTGTCTTTCACTGCCAAGCGTGGGAGGGAGGGGAGGTGAGAGAGGCTGGAGGATGTGTGTGTGACCTCTCCCTCCTTCACTGCCACATCTCTGTGCAGCCAACACATTCCCAGCCACTCTCCTCCCGTGGGAAGGGCTGTCCTGGGGCCAGAGCTGTGCATCTGGAATAAGAGCAAGTGTCTCACCAGACCCCACAAGTGAACCGCCCAGGAAAGCCCCTCACTGCACCCCATGGAGCTGAGCACAGTCCTGGCTCAGCTTTCTCCTTGCAGTGGGGTAAACAAGGATTTACTCCAGTGCTGGAGTTAGGCTGGCACCACACCAGTGTGCCGGAGCACCGGGGGCACTGGGATTTCTGGGAGCTGCTGCGGGGTAATCAGAGCCAACTTCCATTTCTCAAACCTGAGAGCAGTGAAGGAAAGATTTTTCATTCTGAGGGTTAGGCTCAGTTCTGGCTGTGACAGTCACCTGTGTCTGCATTGAAAGCTCAGGGAAAGTTTCTTTGGATGCTGTGTGGCCTCATAAATGACATCTCGCTCCAGTTGGGATGCAGGCAGAGCTGGTGACTGGTTATCCCGTGGGGGAAATGAAACACAGCTTCCAGAGCCTGCAGCTGTCAGGGATGGCCATATCCAGGCTCTGCCGAGGGCCTTTGGGCTCCCCAGGGTCCTCCAGAGCCCCATTAACCATCACACCAACAGCAGGGCTCCCCCAGACCCTTGAAAAGGCTCTTCCAAGGCAAACTACTTCGGGAACATCAAGCACTGGCTGTAAATGTCTATTGGTTACTTCAGGGGAAAACCTCAGAGCAACCTGTGTAAAGGATACACCCTCCCAGCACCCCAAATCCCAGAGGATTCAACCAACATGAATACTCATTTAAACCACACCAGAAGCCCATTAAATCAAGTGTCTACTCAATTAAGGACACACAAACAACTTCACTCTGCCCTCCATCAGCTGCTGCCTGTTTGCACATCCAAAGATGGCAGAGACCCTCTGCTTTCATTTGTGGGATGGTCATGGCAAAAAAACATCAAAACACCCAAAACAGCAGTTCTACCCCTGTGTAAAGTGTGAGGCAAACCTTCACTGTGCTATGTGAGTCTGGGGCAGTGGAGTCCTGCCCACAGGGACCTGGAGCCATCCCCATCAGCACGTGGAACTCACTCACTCAAAGATCCCTGTAATAAAAACATTCCAGCTATAATGTCCCTGGGGAAGCAGAAAGGGCTTAGAAATGTCCTGACAGGAGCTGGGAGAACGCCCCATATCAATACCACCGCTGGTGGGACAATTACAGGATGCCAGGGACTGCAGGGCTCTGCCAGCCCCACCTACAGCCGAAGCACTGCTTGCCCCCCTCCCCACGGCTCACCCCAAAACCCCAGCCATGGGAACCCCTCACCCCACCTCCAGAGCTCTCCCAGTAGCAGCTCCCCTTTCTGAGCCCCAAATAACTCACTGGTGGCTGCATATTTTTAATTTACAGAACCTTTAGCCCCCATTTCAGCCCGTTGCTGGCTGGAGGATGTTCCCAGTGCCGGCAGGACCAGCTGCTCTCAGCATCACCTGGATCAGAGAACCACAGAATATCCTGAGGTGGAAAGGACCCACAAGGATTATGGAGCCCAGCTCCTGCCCCTGCACAGGACCACCCCAAGAGTGTGTGTGACAGAGCTGGCTGGGTTGTGTGATTGATCCCAGCAGGATAAAACGCCCAAGTGCAGCCAATGCACAAGAATCCATTTCCCAGCCATCATTTACAGTAATCCTTGAGGGAAGCAGGTTCGAGATGAGCATCAGCCTTTGCAGGGACAGGCTCCAGCAGGACTCGGGGAGCCAGCAGGGCCGGCACTTTGATCCCGGGCAGCGCTTCCAGCGCCGCTTCCCGGAGCGATCGCACAGCAGGGCTTTGAAACGCGCTCCGCACAAACACCCGCGCCAGGAAAACTCCTTCTCCCGGCTCCGATAGGGATCGCCGAGAATAAAGTCACTTCATTTACAAACCGGGGAGCCAAATCTGATAGACATCAACATTCGAGGTAAGTCAAGGAGCGGTGGAGCGCTGCCAGCTCCCCAAATGAATATTCATGGCAAACACTCCCCCAGCTCCGAGCCCAAGAGAAGCCGGCAGCAGGAAGGCTGTCCCTGGGAAGGGGAAGGCGAGGGACCAGGCTTATTTCATCCTTTTTATTGAGTGCAATTTTCTCTTTAGTACAATATTCTCTGAAAGATACTGTTACAAACTCCGACAAGTTCAACACAATCAACAAATTGGGGCAGAAGGGGAGGGGGGAGGGGAGCAAAAAAAAAAAAAAAAAAATTCCAAGGGTTGAAATCTTTTACAGACATCTCACTGGTTATGTACAGGACAGGGTAGGGCTGGCCCGGGACACGCCGCGGCTCAGGGGGACGGGGACCGGAGCATCCTGTGGTGGGAAGCGGCCCCTCTCCCACGCTGCTGCCCCGCTGCAATGCTGCACTCCACGCCCCTGCAAGGCAAGAGGGAGACGAGGAGAGGGTGAGAATAGGCACGTCCGGAGCTCAGAGAGCCACGCGTCCTTCCCTGCCGAGCCCCGAGAAACCCAAAGACTTCTTACAGCGCATACAGCCTCTAAAAAAGAAAAAAAAAGAAAAAAAAAAANAAAAAAAAAGCACGGATTAATTAATACGCTGTCAGAAAAGTGATGATTTCACTGAAAGCTCTCCATTTCTCTTCAGGGGGAAAAGGAAGGAATGGAAGAGATGGAATTCTTTATCAAGCTGAGTTGCTTTAGGGAGCAGAGGCTGGGATTTTGGGGGCGGGAGGGTATCCGTGTCCCCCAGCAGCCAAGATGCCTTTCCACCCCTTCCCACTGCAAAATGAGCTCCACCCCCCCCGGGGGTAAAGCAGCTGCAAACCACCAGGCACCATCAAATTGCTTTTTCCAATGTAACAAAAAAAATAAATCCCCATTTTCTCTGCTACCAGAGGGAAACCAGAAGGTCTGGGAACGAGAGGAGCAGCCCCAGGACCACTTTCTCCACACCCTATAACCAACAAGTACCACACAGCAACAAAATCCCATTATTTAGCCACTTTGGAGAGGCAAAGATGCTTTTAATATACAATTGCACCTTGGAAATATAAAGGCAGCACATTAAATAACAAAGCAATTGACTGCTGGGTCCCTTTGCTGGGCCACAAAAAACCGGGGCTCACTGGCTAATTATTGCCCGGCATCTCTGTGCCTCTCCAAACATACCAATGCTTTCAGAAACCCACCCCAGCTGTGCCTGACATTTCGCTCCTATTAAAATTCATCATTCTCCTGAATGGAAATAATTTTTTTCTTTAGCAAACCCAGGTAGTAATGAAAGTTTTATTTAGTAATGTAGTGTTCGGTGGGAAAAGGGGCAGAGAAAAGGGAAGAGAAATTGAGATTATCTTTTTAAAAAGGGAACTTCAGCTGGGGGAAAAGATATTGCTGGATATTTCTTGGGCGCAGGGGGCCATTTTTGGTGCCGTGCTTGGAGGTTTGGTCTCACAGCTCTCGTTAACGTTTAACGGGATCAGAACAGCAAAACGTTGGAAAAATGCTGTACCAGAAACACAAGTGATGTAACGCCGCTGAACTCGCTGCTCGAGCCGGGCGGGCCCGGGGGATGGCTGCAAATCCAGGTGGGGTGGCGGTGATTCCTATCGGCTCCGGGTTCTGCCACATTAAAGCTGGACGGGAGCGATGGCTCCGGCCCCGGGCGCCGCTCCCGGCTCCGCCACCGCCTTCCCCCGCGGCATTCCCAGCCCTTGTAGCTCCTTTCCCAACCCTCCCGGCAGCAGCAGAGCTGGGGAAGGGGTTGGGGGTTATTTTCCCTGGGGAACCCGCGCCCTGCCGGGGGTGGTGCCGGCAGGCTCAGCTCTGATCCATGGACACCTGAAGGTGATTTGGGCCGATCCCAAAGGATGGATCTCAAGAGACCCGAGGGACAGGTCGTGAACAGCTGGACGAGGATGGGGGGTGCGCTGGGGACAGCGCAGCTCATCCCCAGGTACGCAGCCAGCGAGTCACCCCCCTCATCTCTCATCCTTCATCCCACCTCCTCCTTCTCCTCCTGCTCCTCCCGGAGCGCCGGCGTGGGAACCCCTGTGAGGCGGGCGGAGGGCTTTGATCTCAGCCTCCGGGCGCTGGCGTGACACAAATAGCAATAAAAAGGCCACGTTTGTGCCATGAGAAGGCGTTCCAGGAGGGAAGGAGTTACCGATGCGGGCACCGTGTCAGCCCCGCGGCGCTCTCCCTTTCCTCACTCATAGGAATGGGCAGAATTGCAAATACCCCAAATAATCGAGGATGGGTGGATCTGCAAACGCAGCTGCTGTGCCTGTGTGATGCCATGGAAAAAGGGAGCAGCTGGTAGGAACGGGGAAGGATGGAGGCAACTCTGGGAGTGACCCAAAGCCGTCCCTGTATCCTGCAACATCCTCCTGAGCACTGGCCGATTTCCAAACCCTCTGCAGAAGGAGTCACATCTCATCTCCTTTTCCCTGGGGCCTCCCAGAGCCTCATCCCCATCCAGGCAGCATCAGGGTCATGACATGGCACTGCCACCCAGGCACTAACCCCAGCGTGAGTCCCTGACCATGGCAGCCTCTGGCTGGCACCCAAATATTTAGGCTGGGAAATCTGAAGAGCTCAGCCAAAGCACGGTGGGGAAAAATAAGTAAAGCAACCGATATGTGCACGTTGCACATCTCCCTGTCCATGGAAGCTCCCACAAGGATGTGATGTGAGGCTCACCTGGCTCCTCAGACAACACTTGCCATGGGCTGCACCTCCCACTGTCAGTCCTGCTTGGCACTAATTAGCATTGATAACTGCACTGATAGTGACCATCATTCTCCTGCCCTCTCACTACCTTCACACAAGGGTTCAATGGCCTAATGAGGCCCTGAAGATAATCAGAGAGGAGCAGGTTCCCCCACCACGATGGCAGCTCCTGCACAACAGGAGAGGATGGGAGAGCAGAGAAGGGAAAGGCACAGCCCAGCTGCTGGATGGGGAAAGCTGCCGAGTCTTGTTTACTTGGGGACACAGAGAAAAGTTCACTCCAATTAATTTTTTTAAGTGGATGGGCATTAATCCCCTTACACTTATCTAGAATTAACGCAGCTTTAAGTAGATTTTTGCCTAATCCACTTCCACATCCGCCCCAAAAGGGCACTGTCTGTTTTGGGAAGGAGCAGAGTTCAGCTAATCCACTTAAAATTCACAGGGCTGCCTTGTTCAGATTAACCTCCTCCAGCATTAATCCTCCAGAGACAGGCCAGGAGACCTCAACACCATCCTGCCTCTGCCACTGATGGGGCCACCCCCTCCATGGCTGTGTCACCTGCAATGCAGCTGTCCACATGTTGGGGTCTGCAGGGACCCGGAGATGTCCCCAGAACAGCCACTAAGCAGAGCAATGCAGCAGAGTGGGACAGCCAGGGGCTTCAGGGCTGTTTAAATTCCAGTGGCCAGAGGAAGGAGAGCAGGAGCAGCAGAGATGCTCAGACACAGACAGGGAGAAGGGGGCAGCTATGCCTGGGCTGGAGGGGTGCTCACAGTGCTGCTCCGTGGAGGACAGCCAGCCAAAAGGGACAGCCCTGGGACACCAAACCAAGTGCCAGCAGCTCTGACAACCCCAAAAGGCACAGGTGAAGGGCACCATGGTCACCAAGACAGGGGCACTCCCCTCCCCAGCAATGATCTGCTGCTCTGACAGGAACCAAGACACCACATTGATTGCCATGGATGCTCACAGTTCCCACCTCACATCTCTTCCTGACAGGCAAAGCAGAGGAGGCCCTCTCCTGACTGGAGCAGCTCCCCTTTCCATGACAAACTCTGGGAAGGCAACACAGCCCATCAGGGCCCACTGATGGACACGAGCCAGCAGATCTCCCCTGAGACACAGAGCCAAACCCTGAGGACATCAAAAACGGGAGAGTACAACCCAACAGCGGCTCTCACACCTCCTGGACAGGCTTTGGAGGAGATGGAGCTCAGCTGGGAGAGGCAGAGCAATTCCCCCACGGCAGGAGGGTTGATGATCCAAGATGATCCCAAAGGACCCCTCCAACACCCCAAAAACATGAAAAATATAAGCCAAAACAGAAGCAGCAAAGGAATCACTGATGGGGCAAAACAACTTTCAGGAGTACTGTCAGTGTGGAGTTGGCTTCTCCCCCATCATCACTCAAGAAGCTTCTGGCACTTCCAAAATTCTGAGGAGACTCACTGGAAATGACCCAAGTACTGGATCACTACCCACCCTGGGAGGATCCTTCACAAAAGAGGCTCCATAGCAGACAAGGACCTGAACATTAAATCCCCTGCAGCTCCTCACGCAGCGGGGACATCGGGGCAGCACCTGGATGAGTGTGGGAGCTGGATGTGACTCCCTGGCCCTGCCCTTCCCACCAGCAGCTCAAGGAGGACGGGTGGCCTTGGAGCTACAGAACATTTCTGGGTCTGTAAATCCATTCCTCGTCTCAGAAGCTGATTGATCCTTTTTAAACTCGAATTCAATGTTTAAGAGTAACGATTTCCAAGTGAACACCGAGTGGCTCAGATATATCGGCGTTTTTATGGATCAGAGGCAAAAGCCTTAATTTAGACCTTAACAAAGAGAAACATGTCTGTCCCCATCTCAGAACAACTGCAAGGGCTGATGGCAGTGCAAAAACCCTTTCAGAGGTGATGTCCAATGATTTATCCCAGACCAAGGGCCAACTGGGATGTTCCTACAGAGATGTTCTTGGGATGCAGGCAAACTGATTGATGAGATTCTGCAACCCAACCCAACCCAACCCAACCTTTCCCTCTCTCTGAATCAAACACCCTGAAAAGCAGAAGAGGAGATCCCATGGGACTCAGGCTGATAGAAGGGGGACAGGGGGAAGGATAGCCCTGTTTTCTCCTTGGCAAAGGAGCATTAGAGGCACCAAAAGCTGACAGGCTCAGAAATAATGGTTTGAGATCACTCTTGTTTAAAAACTGCCTGCCTGCTGTTTTCATTACAAGCCCCGCTCTGACTTGCAGAAATATTTAAAATTAAATATACATAAGTGCTTTCAAAGAACTGTTAATTTGAAGGTCATTAAATGGCATAAAATACATTCCTTTTTTTTTTTTCTGGAAAGAGGCACATAATTATGCCATTAATACACGTTCTTCTTCCACGTTCAAGCCTCGGATATGCAAGGGGCTTGGGTTCACCAAATCTCCTTTTAATTACTGCCACTGAGAAGCCTGCTGCTCCTCCCTCATACCCAGGGATGGGGCTGTGGAAAAAGCATGGAAAAACCCCAGGGGAGAACAATGCAGCTGAATTGCAAATGGAGATTTTTTTGGGGGATGGGGGAAGTAACAGTGGGGCTGGAAATGTGAAGCAATTGGCAACACCCAGTCCAGCTGTGAGGATCTTGCCCCCTGATTCTCACACTAGACCTTGAGCCAAGCTCAGAGCAGGGGTTTGGTAGCCAGAAGTCCCTGTTTTGATTTAACGCTCCATGCAAAAAGGACAAAGCCAACCCAGACACACACACAAAAAAAAAAACCCTAAAAAAGACACAAAAGGGTTGAGGTTTTTACAGTTGCCATAGAAATGGAGGGAAGGAGCTGATGACTGCAGAGCACAAAGTGAAAGGCCAGGATCAGGGGCGAGGGTGAGGTGGGCTCACCCGGGCATGCAGCCACATCATGCATGGATATTCCTGTGGGATGCAGCCAAAGGAGCAAGGCACTGTGACTGAGCTTCACCCATGAGCAGTGGCAGGGGTGAGGATCCAGCCCAGTGGGGTTCACCAGGAGTGGGCCTCTCCCAGCACTTCCACATGGCACAGGAGCCCATGAAGACCCTGCGTGATGGATAGAGCCCAGCCCAGAGGAAAGGCCTGTGCAGTTGGTCCTCTTTGATCCAAAGCTCCTTTTTCTTCCCTTTAAACCAAAACTCTGCAGGGAGAAAACAGCTTCTGAGCCATCCCTTCTCCTCTGTGAGCAAAGAAAGGAAGTCCAACACCAACCAGCATGGATCAGATGTGAAATTGGAGTGCTCATCTTAGACCAAGGAAGAGGCTCTCGCCAGAGTAGGAGCAACAGAGCAGCATCAAAGAGGTGCCACCCAAGTCAAGGTGAGAGCCTCTTCCTTGGCATCTGACAAAGGAAAAGGAGGAGCAGGTCAAACACAATGCTGCTGCCATGGCCAGGCAGGAGTAGCACTGTCACTTCCAGACAGAAAGGCTTTACAGTTTGGAAAACTGATTTTACATGGAAGAAAAGCCTCTAAAGTAACAGAATAGTGTGTTCAGAAATCATCTGAAACTTTTATGCCGTTTCTTTTCAATAAAAAGCAAAAACCCAACATGGCTATCTTGGACTTTCCCCTTTGTTTTCGACTAGCAGACTGATGGCCTTTCATGAAATCTTCTGGTTGGGATGAAATGACTTCTATTGAAAGGCAAGATAACAGGTGGCTCGTGGTGACCCTCCCTCAGGTATCACCTAGACAGCAACTCCCTTGGCCCATGATGGCTCTTCACTGCAGGGATTTGTTTGAGCCCACCTGCACTCTCTTTGCTCAGCCCAGAGCACCACCAATCTGCTACTGGGCTCTTGCATGACCCTGGAGGGAACACATACAGGTCCCAGCACAAGGCCAAGATTGGGGGACAGCTGGTTAGGAGTGGTGGCATATGGGAATCATCTGCTCTGACACAGCTCAGGAGACGTCAGATGTTGGACAGCTGGGAAAGGACAACAGAATGGAAAGGCCACCAGCCCTGGCAATGCCCAGGAGCACTGCTGGTGGCCCAGAGCCAAGGAGCATCATCCACCCTGGGAAATTTAACCAAGAGGGTCTTGGCATCTCTGATACCACCTGAGCACCCAAACAGCCTGTCTGATCCCTCAGGGGTACTTGGTCTGCTGGGTGGGACGGGCAGGACTGAATGATTCACATTTCATATTCATGGCAAAATAGCCTCAAGCTGTGCCAGGGGAGGTTCAAGATGGACACCAGGAAGAATTTCTTCACTGAAGGAGTGATTAAACATTGGAATGGGAGGTGGTGGAATGCCTATCCTTTGAGGCATTCAAGGAATGGTAGATGTGGCACTCAGTTCTCTGGACTGGCGGACACAGTGGGTGGGGATCAGTCACGGGTGGGACTCCATGGTCTCAGAGATCCATTCTCACCCTGTGACACTGATTCTGTATTAAAGGGTTCACACTAAACCAGGCTTGCCTGGTGTGCTGGGGCAGGGACAGCACTGAGCAGGCAGCAGCAGCTGCCTCGCAGGTGCTCGCAAGGCCTGCGACAGCAGCAGGGGAGCCATAAAGGTGCAGTATTGATATTTAGCCTGTGTGGCTGTCACTCGTTCCTTTAAACGCCTTTAGCTTCCTTCTAATAAAAGAGGAATCATAAAAAAACCCACAAAGGACCCTTGAGCAGCAGCGAATACCGATGTGGCGGGGCGGCGCATTAGCATGCGCGGCGCCCGCTCCATCTGCATGTTGTGCTCCCTGTGACAACATCCCAGAATACAGATTTGGGCCGCCAACACCCCGAGAGGTATTAGCAAGCGTCTATCAGACAGGAAGAGGAGCAGTCCCTGCTGTTGTAAACAAGGGGTGTTTTTCTCTGCCTCCTTCTCTGGGGGGAGTTCAGTGAATTGAAACGAGCTCATGTCTGCATATTGTTAGTTCCCGTTCTTTGGCAGAGCATGGGTCACCTGCCTTGGGCAATGGAAGAAAAAAACCTGGAGGTGTAAAGAGCACCCCAAAGGGTCCTTCACCTGCTGGTGGTGATGAACCATGAGCATGAATGTGTTCCTCATGAACTACCATGAACTGAGCATGTGCTCCTCACGGGATACATGGGGGTCCACCCAGCCACAGAGGACCCTGACAGCCCCAATACAGGAGGGACAACGTTCCCACTCAGGAGATGTGGATGGGGCTGGCAGCAAGCAGAGCACAGGCTTGTCTGCTTGTGTTCAGTGGCAGCAAGCAAATCTGGTGAGGCTTCTCCAGGCACAGATGGGAATACGATGGGGCAGATGGACATGGAGCAATCCCATGGTGTAGCTGGATAAGGGCAGCCCCATGGCAAAGACAGACATGGGGAAAAACCAGAGCCCAGGTGGGCGTGAGCCATCCTCACAGCACTGATGGACACAGGACATCACTGCGGCTCAGACAGATGTGGGGTGAGAAGTAAAGCAGCCCCTCTAACACACCTGCACATGGGGCATCCCTGTGGCTCGGGAACATTCCCAGGACATGGATGGATGCAGAACACCCCCATGGCGCCAGCAGATGTGGAGTATTGCCACAGTGGGGGTGGAAGAGTGAGAACAGAAGGTGAGCGAGGAGGACAGGGGATCTCCGTGTACGTATGAGCCACCACGGCACCAAATCCCATCTGGGAGCTGCAGCCCCTGAGGCACAGCCACAGCCAGCCCGTGCCACTGCTCCGCCACCGCGCAGGCGCCGGCCCAGCGCCAGCAAGAGCACTGATGGATCATTGCAACTCGCACACAGCCTCTAAGTAAAAGCCTTATTAGGAGTTCATTCGTTTTATAAACTCCCGGCGCGATCCACAGGGCCGAGTCAGATGGCCCAGCCTTACAATATTCTGGGTAAACACTGACACGTGTTGGGCACTTTTAACCAGATCAATTTGCCTAGGAGACCAATGGAGGAACCAAAAAAAAGAATAATAAAGATCAAATTAAATGTGGGGAAACATCTGCTGGGAGAGGCTATAAAGAAGAGCAGAGAAATACAGAGCAGGATGGACGGATAGACAGAGACACATGAGACACTTGGACCTACCTCTGAAGCCATGAAACCTAAGTCCATAAATCAATATCAAAATCCTTAGGTCCACAAGATGGGGGAAAAAGTCCTCCATAGCCATCTTCCAGACATCACTGAGGCCCTGGAGGCCTGAGCAGTCCATTTCCCAGAGCATCTCTCCTCCAGCAGCCACCAACCCAGTCACAGCCATGCGGTAGCTCCTCCAGTCCCATCCCATCCCCGCCGTGCTGGCCGGCCCTTGGCATCCTCCTCCCCACATGCAGGATGCCGAGTGCTTCCTTCATCACCAGGTACTTCTCGGCTGTCCCTAGGGGCTGTGGGCACAACCCCTGGCCCCCTGGGCTGGGGACTGGCCGGCCACTGGCCACAGGGTCAGCGCTGGTCTTCAGTCATGGACAAGCAGTGAGTCCACGGAGGGTTGACAACATACACAGGCGCACGAGCGCGCACACACACACGGGAACACCTCTTTCCATTTTCCAGGATGGAGAGTTTGTTTGTTTTGTTTTTTTTAATCCTTTTTTTCCTTTTTGCAAAAAAAATGCAAGCAAAAGAGAAAAAAAACCAAAACCCAAGGTTTTCTATTGAAGGTACATCTCTTCTTCAATATGAAGACATTAACTGGATTGAGTCGGATCCCCCATGCAGTGGTCAGCGAAGTCCTTTGGTAGTTGCCGGAGCGGCACCCGGCTGGGATGGCAGGGAGCTGCAGAAACATCTGAGGACACTTCCACCCAGTCCGTGAGCAGGGAGGGGAATGGGGTGAGCCCGGAGGGCCAGGGCAGGGAGGAAAGGCAAAGGAAGAAAAAGGAAGGTGGTTTCTCCGGACAGGATGCTCCATCTCGTGCCTCTCCCTTCCCCAACAGCCCCTTCCTCCTTCTCAGTTTCGACCACTGCTCACTGGTGGCAGGATTGGAGTCTGGTCTCTAGGGTTTGGGTTTGCTTCCCCAACGCACATTGGTTTGTCTTCATTGTTTTTTATGATTCTTTTGTTTTGCTTTGCTTTTTAAATATATGATTTGTACATATTTATACGTATTTATACGCTGTCCCCCATGACATTGGTAAGTGTGCTTCTGTTGGTGAGGAACGGAAGTCACCGGTCAGAGGTGAGTCCCAGGAACATCCTTTGGCTGCAGTCGCAGTCCCCAGGCAGCAGCAGCTCCTCTCCCAGCGCTGCCCTGCCTCAGTTCCTCCCCTCCCACCTCTGCCCTCCGCTGCGCGCCCTCCCCGGCCCCTCCCCAGGGAACAAGGGACGTCATGCCATCGAGGTCGGAGACTGGCTCATCTGTACTCGCATGGACTGGACGCTGTTCAGGATCTTCTTCTGGTGCCCAGCCAAAGTCACCCCTATTCTCAGGAGGTCTCTGGAAGACAGACAGACAGACAGAGGCAGGTCAGTGGGAAGCTGAGGGTGGTAAGCTCAGCTGGAACATCTACAGAGCCCAAGCATGGCCCCATGAGCATCACTGGGTCTAAGAGCAGGGAGACACCCACACATTGACCCCCAAATAGTGAATGTGGCCATCTGCAGACTCTGGGTGACCAATGTAAGGGATTCTCACACCTGTCCTTTGCCCTGAACTGACCTCCCCACCTCCCCAGCTGGGCAGCACCCCGCTTTCAGGCAGCCTTGGCATGGCCAACTCACTCGGATGTCATCTGGGCCACCAGCTGCAGGGAGGTGAAGCCAGCAGTCAGGAAGCTGTCCCGGTACTGGCTCATCTTCACAGCACTCAGCCAGTCATCTACTGAGGTAAAGGCAGTGAAGTCGGGGATGGAGCGGTCGAGGAGGGGCTGAGAAGGCCTGAAACAGGACACACCGCTGGGAACAAGCCTGGCTGGCACCAAGGGGCTGCCCTGCCTGAGCCCGGCCAGCACAGGGACACACTCCCCATCCAGCCCTGTGCTGCCCCCAGCACACACCCATGGAAGGCCATGAGGAAGGCCTGTCCCATGGGAACACCACTGTGCCAAGCAGTGCTTTGCAAGCTACCACGTTGTATTCCAGCTGCAGAAACCCCAGGGATGAGGCGTCAGCAGAGCAGCCACCACACCCAAATGGTCACACACCATAAAGAATCAATAGCAAAGAATTATTGCTGTTGCTTGGCTGGAAACTGCATGTTCTTTGTCTGACTGCGAGGCAGAGCGAAGACAGAACCCCCCTGCCCCATGTAAGGGTTTATGAACTCTGGAGCCACGCAGCGTGGGACGGTGACGGGGAGCATGGCCACGCCCGGCACTCACACAGCGGTGATGGTCGCCACAGTTTTGAGGCTCGCCGGGTTGCGGATCATTTTGTCGAGGGTGTTGACGATCTCGCTGAAGCGCGGGCGGGTGTTGCGGTCCTTCTGCCAGCAGTCCAGCATCAGCTGGTGCAGGGCGGCCGGGCAGTCCATGGGCGGCGGGAGCCGGTAATCCTGCTCGATGGCGTTGATGACCTGAGGATGGATGAGGACGGATGAGCGAGGGGGGAAATGGATGAAGGGCTCGGGGGGCTCCCTGAGCTGCCCGTGCAGGCAGAGGGGCTGCAGGCAGCCGGGAAGGCACGGCCAGCTCGGCTGATCGGCAGCCAAGGGAGCGGGAGGAGCCGGGTGCTCCGCGAGGTTAATCTCCGCTCTGATGCTCCGCGGCTGCAGTTCCTCCCAGCAGAGAGCTGCCACTCATTATCTCGGCACATCTCGCCGGAGTACAGCAGTCACACTTCCAAAGCTCCTTCCCCGCTCGTAAACCCTCTGAACATTTTCAAAGGCCCTGCAGCTTGCTGAAGTCCAATTACCAGCCCACTGGCTTTTCTTTCCAATTTCCCTCCTTGCATCCTCTCACTCACCAGCCTGTTTCATCTCCAAACTGAGTGCTCCTGAGGCTCCAGGAAGGAGCAGAGAGACCTCCAGGCAGGGATTTCTCTTGGGAATGAGCACCCCCCCGGCCCCCAGAGCAGTGTGGATGACTCCCAGTGCTTACATCTTGGTTGGACATGTCCCAGTAGGGCCTCTCCCCGAACGACATCACCTCCCACATGACGATGCCGTAGCTCCAGACGTCGCTGGCCGAGGTGAACTTGCGGTAGGCGATGGCCTCCGGCGCCGTCCACCTGACAGGGATCTTCCCCCCCTACAGAAAAAGGGACTTCAGCTAGAAACGTCTTCCTAGGCAGAGGAGGCTGGATGCCTACGAGCCAGGGTTGGGTTGGGGCCATCCCTCACACCCCGAACTGGGGGTCCCTGGAGACCCCACCAAGGAGTGGGCAGGTGGCACCTGATGGGATGAGGGTGCAGGAGCCAAAAACAACTGCACAAATGCATCGTGTACCTGCCTAAAATGGCTTAGCTGAACAAAGCAAATGGGTTTATCCAAGGATTTACCCCACTGACTGGCACCACCCCACTCTGGTTGCCCTGCAGGACCCAGCACATCAGTGGTCTGTCCCCAGGTCCCTTCCCAGGGAGTCACCAGGTGACAAGGCTCAGCATGACTGGGCTAGTGCTTGTCACAGGTGAGGAGCCACAGGCATCCTCATCCCTTGGCCTTCAATGGAAACAAGGCTGAACTAAAAGCAGAATCCTCTGCAGATTCATCTGGGCTTTCATAGCTGCCAGAAGGTCCTCCCAGCCCTGCTTTTGGAGTGGAAGGCAAAAAGCAAAACACCTTTAAAACCCAATGGAAAGCACTGGGGTAGGAAAGCACCTTTGGCAGAGAGCTCCTCATTTCTTCCAAAGGCTCAAGATCAGGCTAAGCATCTCAAACCACCCTGCCAAGCCAGGGCAGGTCCCAGGGCCAAAGGCCATGCCAAGGGCACAGGGATGTGAGGAGGGGCAGCACGCACAGAGGAATTGCTCCCTGGGAAAGCTCCATAAAATAACCACAAAAAAAGCCAAGGGATAAGGAAAACCACAGACACACACAGGAATTTTCTGGGGTCAGGACTGCATTGTAAATCGTTTAGCACAATCGTTTTCCGTAGCCTTTCCGAAGACGCGTCAGCTGCTCTTGAAGGATGAATGGCAAAAAATTTGATTTGAATAACTACAAATGGAGAAATTAACTGCTAGGTTGTTTTTCCTGCCTTTTCCCCAGAGCAAAAAGCCTGCTGTGGGAGGCAGAGTGATGCAATCGCAGGCACAGCATCACTTCCCCAGCTGCCGGGGAGATCTATTATGGCCTAAATTAAATAAAAACAGAGATGAGATAATCTCTTTTTATCTCTGAAGTGGGGAAAAGACTAATTCATGCCTCATCTCAGCAGCTACTGCTGGGGTCTTTGAAGGAAAAATAAAAGCTGGGTGTCTGCTCAAAGGCTGCTGCCTGCAGGAAGGGTCTGGGCAGGGAGCGGGGCAGGTCTGGGGGGAGCGAGAACATCCCATTGATCAGGGGAGGGACAGTGAGGGGCTGCAACTGAGCCAAAACATTGAGTCAGCCTTAAAGGCACATCCTTGGCTTTCCCATTCTGGCAGCTGGAGCCAGCCCTGGCACCTGGGCACAGCTCTGCAGCCCAAGGAACTGCTTTGGCAGGAGCTGGTGCAGCCTCATGCCACCACTGCACACTATTCTGATTAATCCATTAGATGAGGCCAGCGAGTTGCTCATCCCTTTCCCCTCTAATCAAGCTTAACACCTCTCAGGGGCTCACAAGCAGGATAGTGGCCATGGTGGGGAGCTGGGGGTCCCCTGGGGTAGCCAGGAGCAGGAGGAGAAGAGAGCTGCCGTTACCTACAAATGAATTAATTAAGGAGGAGAAGGATGGCTGGGGAATGGCAGAGCTCCCATTAGGCTTGTCTCTTAATTTATGCTTGCAGCAAGTTTCCAGCAGGAAAAAGCAGACCAGACTTGGAGGACTGGGGGAAGGAGAGTTAAAACACCATCACCATGCTGCCAGGAGTTGCTGTGATCTCCCTGCCTCCCCTTCCCATCTCTCCAAGGACTCCTCTGTGCACCTTTCCTCCACAGAGGAGAGGGAAGAGGCTTATCTGGAAACTGCAGAAGGCAGAAAGGTGCTTAGGGAGGAGGGAGGTAGAAAACTTCTAAAAAGGAGGAAGAGAAAGGAGGGAAAAGAGGATAATTTGTGGCAACCACAGCCAGGACCTCTGGCCCATGAACCTATGTGGTGGGAACACTCATGAGGTACTCCCATCCATGCCAGCACATCCAGCATCCTATTCCTAGGTTCAGCAGGTGCAGGGTACAGGGAATGCTGGGCAGGAGAATATCCTGCAGGAGGTACTTACCAGGGAGCTGGTGTAGGTGGGGTCAGACGTGTCGTCCTGCAGGTAGCGCGAGAGGCCAAAGTCGGACACTTTGCACACCAGGTTGCTGTTGACCAGGATGTTCCTGGCAGCCAGATCTCGATGCACGTAATTCATCTCTGCCAGGTACTTCATCCCAGCAGCAATCCCTCTGAGCATTCCCACCAGCTGGATCACTGTGAACTGCCCATCATTTTGCTGCGAGCAGAAAGAGCAGGCGCTGGGGTGAGCGTGCAGACCCCGCAGTGGGACCAGGGCGACTCACCCTGACCTCAGGTGGATGCTGCACCTCCCCAGAGGACTCCAGCTGCCCTGCCTGATTACAGCAGGGGTAAGCACCCCAAAAGACACATTTTGGAGATGTATGGCACACTCCAGCCAGCTCCCAAACTAAGCAATCAGGCTGGGATTTACAAACGGGACACCAACATCTCATTCCCAAATCCCACAGCGCCGTGGCCCCGCCCCACCTTACCCGCAGGAACGAGTCCAAGGCCCCGTTCTCCATGAACTCGGTGATGATCATGACCGGCCGGCTCTTGGTGACCACGCCCTCGAGGCGAATGATGTTGGGGTGGTCAAACTGCCCCATGATGCTGGCCTCGCTCAGGAAATCCCGCCGCTGCTTCTCCGAGTAGCCGGCCTTGAGCGTCTTGATAGCCACGTAGATCTCCCGCTTGCCCGGCAACTTCAGGCGCCCTTTGTACACCTCTCCAAACTCCCCTGCCAGCGCAAGATGGAATCATTTAGGTTGGAAAAGACCTCCAAGATCACTGAGGCCAACCTTGGATCGTCAACACCAGAGCTACCACCTCCTCCTCCTCCTCCTCCGCACTAAACATTGCAAAGAGCAAGGAGACCCTGCCCAGCTGAGAAATGGCAGCCAATTCACACTTCAAAACGCTCTCCTCTACAAATCTGCCCACCTGTCCTCTTGAAAAGGGCCAGTGTCTGCTACTGGGGACATGTTTAGGTTTGCAACCTTCTCCAAGGTGACAGAGCCCAACATCGACACAGGCAGAGGCTGCGGCTGCCTGTGCAAACCCCCACAAAGGGGACTGGCAGGGAAAGTACATCCACATTTAAGGACTACCTCAAATATCAGGTGTCAGCACTGTTAATCTCAGCTACCTTTCTGCACATCACTTATGTTGGGGTGGGAAATAATTGGGCTGTTTACGTTGCTGCTCTCTGATTTAAAATACAGCTTTCACTTCACCAAAGCAAAATTTGCCTGTGGAGGGATTACATTTAAGCCATGTTTGCAGCCACTTTGCCTTGATGAGCAGCAAAGGGCAGGTGCTACATAGCTGAACTTGATCCCAAACAAACTGACTCACTGCTTCCTCACAGCTTCCCCTCCCCAGCTTCTCACTTTCTCCTCTAAGAGTATGACACAGTTATTTAAAAATGGCAATAAAACAGCACAGATCACACACACACATGCTGGTGTGTGTATATATAAGTATGTAGGGGAATATGGCACAAACTACAGTGAGATCGGGATTTTCTTGTTATCTCATGGAAAAGCCACATGGAAAATCCCAAGAGGCCCCATGGTCATCCAGCGAATACATTCCTGGAGCCTTTCCCACCTCAGAGGAACTTTGAAAGCATAAAACAACCTCATGTCCACCCTAACCCATCACCAACTCAGGAAAGCCTGATGTTTCAGGACTTCATTGAGGCCTTCCAGGTGAAGCACCGTGTGTGCTCCCCCACAAAGTTGCTCCAGGTGGGTGTGCAGCCACACAGGAGAGCAGAGAGGGCAGGGAAGGATGGGCAGCAGGACACAGAGAGACCCACCTGCCCCAATGACTTCTTCAATCTTCACAAAGGACACATCGATCTCCTTGGCGAACTCTCGGACGGCTTCGTTGGGGTCCTCGTAGGTGAAGGGGTCGATGTAGATCTTCATCCCTGGAGACCCTTGTTAGAGGGAAGACAGGAACAGCAAAAGGGAGAGAATTACAGAAACAGAGTTAATAGAACTGTTTGGGTTGGAAGGAGCTCAAAGTTTACTCCATACCACCCCTCATGAGCAAGGACACCTTCCACTAAACCAGTTTGCTCCAAGCACCATCAACCTGGCCTTGAACAATACCAGGCACAGTGGATCCCCACAGTCTCTGGGCAGCCTGGAAAACCAAGAGCAGTAGTACCATGGCCAATAACTGGGGACCCTTCTGTCCTCACACTCTCCACTAAGCAGCTGCTATCACTGTACTCACCTACACCACCTCCACAGACCCTTATCACCTCCTTTGGGCCACCAATTCACCCAACTCTCCCCTGCACCTCCTCCTTTCCCTCTCTGCCCTCCACTCTCAACCATTACCCTTCCTCTTTCTCCCCCAGGGCAAAGGGAGCAGTTCCAGACCTGAACTACAGCGCGCTGGCTTTACAGTGAAGGCTTTACGAGGCTCCACGTGTTAGTGAAGAAATATTTATTTACCCAAAAAGGCCTCTGATGGCTTTGTGGCCGCTACTAAATTGACAGAGTGCAGCAATTATAACCAACAACCTGTATGGATCTGTGAAATACGGCTTGGCCGGAGCCCGGGACACGCGTGTGTGGTCGCAGGATCTGGCCATGCTGCAGGGACATGCAGGAAGTGGGCTCTTGCCTTTTTCCAAGGGGGAAAAAACCCAAAAAGAGGTCCCCCAGATTTCCCAAATGGGTTTGCAGACGTCATGTTTGCATGTTTGAATGTCACAGAGCTGCCAAGGGGCACGGTGGCGAGGCACAGTGAGGTCACAGGGCTCAGCTGGACACCAGTGTGGTACTGGCACCCAAATGGGACATGCAATGGGCTGTGGTGTCCCCCTGGGGAGCGGTGGGGAGGGTGGGTCAGCTTCCTATGCCCCAAAAAGGGGACTGTGGAGGCATAGCAGCCCGTCAAGGTCATCTCTGGAGGAGACCAGGAGGGACATCGCTGCCTGGTCCCCTCCCCAAGGTACCTCACCCTTATAGGGATTAACAGCCCTCAGTTGCACTGTTCAGGACCTTTCCAAGGCCATGATCCCATCACACCAGTGCTTCCCAGAATCCCTCCAGAGCTGGCATACAGAAGGATGCATGGACCACGGCATCACCTCTGCACCAGGAATCTAAAGCAGCTCCCAGCTGAGAAATAATTCAGGAGGATGCATGACAACCTCGCAGTGGGCATGGCTGGTGCCAAACAGCCACCAGGGGAGAGCTGCTTGTGGGGCATGCAGGACTCAGGAAGGACCAGGCAGGAGCATCCTCACCTCCAAAAGGGCCTTTGGGGCAGAAGTTCTGCACCTCAGAGGCAGGGGAGGCTGCAATGAAGCCATCTGTGCATCTCCCAGTTCATAAATCCCTTTATGGCTCTGTCTCATACACTTTAACTGCCCCATAAATTCTTTTACAAGAGCAGCTGATGCTCCAGCCAGGATTACAAAGGGATTTACAGGATCGTAACGGAGACTAGCTCACTGATCAAAATATTGAAAAAAACAGAGGAGAAAACAATGCTCAAGTTTCCTGTCTCCTGTCAATACAGGCTGGTTTTCAAACACCCTCTGATGTGCCCCAGGGTCTGTCCATAGGCTCAGTAATCACCAGGATGGGCTCCCCCCTCATCCTCATCCCATCCAAATGAGGGATTGGGCACCTAAACACACTCGTCATCTCTACTGACATCAGCTCCCAGCTCATCATTCCCACACCAGCAAAAGCTGGGTGAAATTCAGGGTACTGGAGCGTGCCACCAAAGGCACCCATGGTGAGCCTGCCTGCAAAGAGCTTTGTGCCTTCAAATCATCCCAAGAATCCTGAAAACTGGATTAGGCCATTTTTCACTACTGCAGACAAGGGCAATTTTTTTATCACTCCTCAAAAGTTGAAGCGCTCTGCACCACGACCCTGACTCCAGCAGCCAGCTCCTTCTGGCATCATCGTGGCAATAAATATCCTGGGGACAGAGAAAAACCCTTCCTGCTGAATTGCTGATGCTTCAGCAGGGTGTTTTTCCTATTTCCCCAATCTCAAAGCTCCCAGTGAAGCAATGGAAGGGATAAACCACCAAAAATTACACCCCGAGAGACCCCATTTCACCCCAAAATCCACTTGGAGCACTCTGCCAGCAGCAGGTGATCCCAGGAGAGTGCTGGAGGGATGGCAGAGCTGTGCTGGGAGGCTGTAATTGCTGTGCCACTGAACACATGGTGATTTGTTCCAGAGGATGCTCTCATTACTCCATTAGTTGCTCACCACAAATTTCCCACCTGTTTTGCTCCAGCCTCTGCACTGACAGAGCACCTGGAGGCTCACTAACCTTGACAGGGTATTGCTGGCACCCCAGATTTCTGACACCAGTCATCACAGCCCCCTGGTTTAGAAACCCAGGACAGGCACATGCTTCATTGCTTCCCTACCTAGGTTGAGCATCCTGGATTTTGGGGTGCTTGGGGCCAGCTAGGGATGCATGTGTAGTAGGGAATGCTTCAAAACAGGGGGGAAATGTGAAAAATCAGTCTGCCTGCAGCCTGATGTGAGTTTATCTATCAGGTACCAAATTAACCTTGCCCTGCCCCCCACACAGTGCAGCAACATGGAGAAAAGAGGGAGGAAAAGCACAGCTCTGTCATCACTCAGTGATGTTTTAGAAAACAGTTTATTGTTTTGCCAGGAAGCCCAGGGCCCCCCACAGAGCTGCCACTACATTGGGAGGGTCCAGTGTGATGCCAGGAGGGTCTAAAGAGATCCAGTGTGCTTTGCTCACTTGGCTGGGCTCTCCTGCTTATCTCCAATCCCTCTTTATCCCTCTCCAGCCCTCCTGTTCTTCTCTGCCAGGCCGATTGCTCCATCCCCATTCCTCCCCTCTGCTTACCCACACTGCTCCCTGCCTTCTCCACCCATCCTTCCTCCATCCCTGCATCCTACACCTCTTTCCCCCAGGGAGGCACCCAGGACCAAGATGGCTCTTCCCACAAGCAAACTGCATCTGGGAAACATCTCTAGGAGAGCATAAATGGGATTTACATCCCGTAGGAATGGGGCATGGAACCGGCAGACACCAGGAAAATCCTGCCCCCCAAAGCTGCTGCTTTGCTGCTTTGTTTCCATTTGCAGTGCTGGCTGCTGGAGCAGACACTACACACAAATACACCTGGAATTAATTCTGGTGCACAGCTCCACCAGCCACAGAGGTCTCCTAGGAAAAACTCAATCTCTCCTAATTGTTTGCCAAGGGGATCAGCAGCCCAAACCCAGTTAAACGTTCCCAGTCGCTGGCTGCACATCCTTCCCAGAGCAAAGTACAGAGCAAGCATCAGCCACACAGCCAGGACAGCAGCAATGCCAGCCACCAGCACCCACACCCCAGCCACGCTCCCAAAATCCAGAATCCCTCTAACAGCTCAGCATTGATCCAGACCCAGGCAGAGCCTATGGTAGTAGATCAGGGGCTCACCTTCCCTCTGAACACTTCCTCTCTCCCTTCTTTCCTCCTCTGGCAATCTTCACAGCATCCTCTCCCCATCCCTTGTCTCCCACATTATCCCCTACCCCTGACATACCCCCAAATCCATCATCATTCCCCAAATCCCTCCAGGTACTCTTGCCACCCACAGCGCTGCACCACTGCAGCCCACCCTCCCCCACACCCTGACAGACACATGTGGACATCTCCACTCCCACCCTATGGTCCTGTCCATCTGCCACGGGGCTCCCACCACCCCACAGTCCCCCTTGGAAGGGGAGGAGCGGGGCACATGCTGGGTGCAGGTTTGGGAGCATCTCCATCTGCTTTTCCCACTTTTCCTGCTCACCTCTGCCGGTGCTGTAGTGCTGGAGTTTATCGCTGTACACGGCCTCCTTGCTGTAGGCGCGCTTCCTGGGAGAACAGGGCAGAGAACAGCCAGCTTCAGGGATCAGCACCTCTGCTGTCCCCAACACTCCCCTGCCAGCAACACCCCATGAGCGGCGGCATCGTGCTGCTCCCTCTAGCCACACGGGTCCCCCATCCCACCCCTCCTACCCCTCCTCTGCACCCTACCACCTCCACCTTGCAGGGACACTGATCCCACGGGGACCCACCTGCTGCAGACGATGGAAATGGCCACCAGGGAGACGATGAAGACCACCCCGGCCGCTGCGGACCCCGCGATCAAAGGCAGCTGCTCTCTCAGCTCTGACTTGTAATCGTCTGTGAGAGAAGAGGGACAGGGTCAGTCCTCCCTGGCACACTCATGGAGTGAGAGCAGCCTTTGGGAAGGGATCCCCTCTGATTCCATGGGTGCTGCTCCCAGGGTGGTGGGACAAGGGGGATCCAGGCAGGGGGGCCAGCTGAGGCAGGGGATGAGCTGGTGCCAAGTTGCACTGGGTAGGATTGTCATGCTTGGCCCACACACCTTTGGCTTAAAGACAGGGGAGAGAACATCCTGGAAATAACGTCAGACCAATGTGCATGGGCCCAGTTTCCCAAAGAGATGAGATTCACAAGGTGGCTTTGTCCGTGGCTTTGGCATTTCCCTTTCCTCAACAAATTCATATATTGAGAAACCTGATCTACCAGAAGGTGTCTCTGCACGTGGCAGGGGGTTGGAACAAGATGAGGTTTAGGGTCCCTTCCAACCCAAACCTTTTTGAGACTCTATGATTTAAACCTATTGGCCACTCAGACCAATTTTAACATGAGGTCTCACAGACACAGAATTCCTACAAGTTGTAGGAAAGGAGGAAAACACCATTAATAACAAAGCCAGCCAGAGAATGCTGCACCAAGACTTCACCCAGATCAGACATCAGAGAGTTCACACAAATGACATCAAAGTTCACACAACGGTGAACTTTGGGAGTGAGACTCAGGAGAACCTGGAACCGTCACCACACGTCTGCTTCTAGGTTTTAATATCCCAACATGAGACAAGTCCTTTTTCAGAGCCACAGAACCCACAGCATCCCTTCCCCACCAAGCATCCCTTGGAACCTCCTCTGTCTGCTCAGCCACCCCCTGCATCGTTCAACAGCAGGTTGGGGTGAAAGCTAAGATGGCACTGGGAGGACTGGGTACGCCTGGGGGAACCCCAAAAAGCTTCTGGCACCCTCCATGTGTCTCCCCCATTTTTCCCTGCCCCATCACTGGTGTGGGTACTCTTAACAGTCATTATCCAGCAGATTCCACTTTCCTGGGGCTCCTGTAGCATTCCAGAAATACCTCTCTCTCCAATCCCATCGAGGTCTGCCAGGCTGTGCCAGCAGCCACATGCAAGGGTTAAAATAAAACTCATGCAAAAGAAAGCATTTAGCACCCTTTTATCTGTATTTTCTACTCTGCAGTTAATTACTGGCAACTAGATTTATCTCTTGCATGCTGCTTAAATCCTGAGAAATTCTCATCTAACAATCAATTATTATTTAATAAGCTACACAATCCATTCTTATTAAATTTCAATTAATTGCTTATTTGAGGCAGGATTTTTCTTCTCGCTTCTCTAATCCTGAATATTTGAGGCATTGGAGGGGGGTTTATTACCATTTCCTTCCCTTTGGTCACCCAGCATGGTTTTCCTCTTCCCACCCCAGCTGGGACTCGACATGAATGCATGCTTGGGGTGACCCGTTTTAGGGAAGAAGGAGAAAAGCTTTAGGAAAGACAGGCAGTGAGGCTGGGAGCCATGGATGTCACCTAAGCAGAGAAGGAACCATGCCAGCAGCAACAGGGAACGGGCTCTCAGCTGCTCTTGGGGTAGAAGACCTGCATCACTCACCAACTTCTGGGTAAATCCTGAAGCTGGGATTAATGGAAAACACTCCCATGAGTTAGTAGTTTCTAAAGGAAGCCAATGTTGGTGGGTGCAGGGAAGGGCTGAGGCCATGAAGGTTATGAGCTGGCCCAACACATCCCTCTGGCATGGGAAATCAGCTCTCAGATGGGTCTGACCATTCCAGCTTTGCCCTGATGGCTCAGAGGGACTCCAAGTATCCCAGAGTCCTTCCTCCAAGGGTCTACAACCCTCCTCCCACCCCATCACACCTTGCCAGACTCACAGCTGCTGCCAGGGGCTTCTGTCCCCACAGCTCAAGGCAGAAGAGACAGAAATAAACAGCGGGGGAAAGCCTGGAGCTGGGAGATGGAGAGCAGATCATCCTCCCGCTGGCGGCTAACGAGACACCGCCGTAAATCACCCGGCCCCGCCACGCTGGGACCCAGCTCTGCGCTGACAGCTCCTTCAATCCCACCGGAGCAGGGAGCAGGGAGCAGGGACAGCCACGAGCACTCACCGTCGGTGAGGGTCTGGAAGCACATCTTGCCGCTGTACTTGCCGTAGCCGGCCACGGTGCGGGCGCGCACCTGCACCACGTAGACCATGCCGGGCCGCAGCCCCTCCAGCCGCGCCGTGTTCGTCTGGCTGCGCGCCATGGACGAGTTGTACTCGTTGTGGTCCTGCGGGCACCGTGAGAGAGACGCGCTCAGTGGGACAGGGACAGGGACAGAGGGAGCACAGCGGGACCGCAGCCCAGCCGTCCCTGTTGAGGGGACGGAGGGGGTTCGGCTGCAGGGGGGTAAAGGAGAGGCTCTGGTTTTGCTCCAGAAGTGTCCCTGACCCAGGTGATCCCACAGGAAAGGCTGGGAGAATTGGGATTGTTCAGTCTGGAGAAGCCTTTGGGGTGAACTAATTGTGGCCTTCCAGTATCTGAAGGGAGCTACAAGAAAGATAGGGATGGACTATCTATAAGGGCCTGGAGTGACAGACCAAGGGGGAATGGCTTCCCACTGACAGAGAGTTCATTTAGGTTGGATAATTGGAAGAGATTCTCCACTGTGAGGGTGGGAAGGCCCTGGCACAGGGCGCCCAGAGAAGCTATGGCTGCCCCATCTCTGGAATTGTCCAAGGCCAGGTTGGATAGGGCTTGGAGCAACCTGAGGTAGTGGAAGGTGTCCCTGCCCATGGCAGGGGGTGGAACAAGATGAGCTTCAGGGTCCCTTCAACCCAGGACATTTTATGATTTAATGAAATAGGACCCACGAGGAACTGGGGAGGCCTGTGCAGCACATGCCTCCCAGGCAGCCCCTGGTCCCACCAGAGCAGGGAGCATGGACTAGCAGAGGGAAACAGTAAGATCATCCAGAACAAAAATAATTTATGAACAACAGATTCCTCCTCTTCAAATGATTGACGTCCTCGCACATTCCAGAAACATCCCACAGTTATGGAAACCTGGTGTCCCTGCCCACAGCACGGGGGTTGGAACTGAATGATCTTTGAGGTCTCTTCCAACCCAAACCATTCTGTGATTCCACTAAACACAATGTGCCCTATGAGACCCTACTCAAGCAGGTTCAAGGGCAACTCTCTGCTGAGATCCCCAGCCCCAGCAGTCCTGCTCTGCTGGCACAGGTCCTTGGCCTAGACCTTGGTGGAAACCTCAAGCATCTCCACTCTCATTTTTTACCACATTCCCCCGTGCTTTGCTGGTAAGAGGCTGCTGGTGAGATCATCTAATTATTCATACTTAGAGGAATTCATTAGAGCTGGCGAGACACAGGAGGGATGGAACAGCTTGGGCCTGGCACGGTTCAGCGCAGGGGTTAGAAGCGTGTCCCCTGCAGGACAGGACAGCTGCCAGGAACAGGACCAGTGGTAGGCAGTGACCCAGGGCAGGGACAACCTCCATAACCTTCCCTGGTTCTCTCCAACCTGCTCCCTCCTCCTGATGCAGGAGAATCCCCATGATTCAGGTCTCTGCTTATCCTAGCAAATACCAGAGCCAAGACGGGCACTGATGTGCTGGACAAATGCTGCTATGGGGAAGGAATGGCTCAGGTTGGACAGGGATCTGAGCAACCTGATCCAGTGAGAGGTGTCCTATGGCAGGGGGCTGGAACTATATAAGCTTTAAGGTCCTTTCCAACTCAAGCTGCTCTGTGATTCTGATTCTGTGATGTACCATCTGCAGTCACAACTCACTCCCACCTTCTGGAGGCAGCTGGGGTGACCTGGTGCCTGTCCTAGCTGACCATTCCCAGCAGAGCCAGTGTCAGAGCCCCTCAGTGCTGCCCCTGCCCCCATGCCCCCAGCCCTGGCTCACCGGGGCCGGCCTGGAGCCCACGGTGCTGCCGACGTCGGGCGTGCAGATGCGGCTCAGCTTCTCGTAGTAGCGGATCTCGTAGTCCAGGATGATCCCGTTGGGCTGCTCAGGCTGGGGCCAGGACAGCGTGATGCTCCTCATCGTGGCACTCACCTGGTGCATGATGGGCACGGTGGAGGGGGCTGCCGAGGAAGCGAGGGAAAAAAACATTAATGGAGAGGGTTAGGAAAAATGGCCCTGAGGCAGGGGAAATCCCCACAGCATCCCGAATCTCCCATGCCTGTGGTTGGCTTCCCCATGGGACCAGCTCACTCATTAGCAGTGGGAAGAACAGCATCTCAGCAGCTTTACATGGAAGCAGAGCAGCGAAGTCACTGAGGGAATTCTGCTATTTAAACCAACTGCTCCTTTTAATTAGGGGCTTGGAAATCCTTGGTGTTCCTTCTCCCTGGGACTGCTTGCTCCAGAGACACAGCAAAGCTCTCCCCGGGGGGGCAAACCAAGGTTTGGTGGCAGGGTCCAGCTCTGTGTGGCATCTTTTGCTGTAACAGCCTCTGGGGAGCCAGCACTCAGCACCCAGGGAGCTGTGCCACAGCTGCCACCCCACATGCTCTCAGAAATGGGGTGTAGGAGCAAAAATCTGCCCACCCTGAGGACAGTGACAGGGAACCAGGGCAGGGACACCCCAGCCCAGCTCTGGCTCCAGAGGAGCTGCTGGGGCTGCTCTTAGGGGATGCTCATCCTCAGCATCCAAACGGCTTCTCCCAGGAAAACAGCAACACTGTCCTTCCACCATTAAGGACATCGAGCCACTAAATCAATCACTTTTCCAAATGCTTTGTGCTCTCTAAGCTATACTTACAAGGGGCAGAGCCAGACAACACAGCCCTAATCCTGCACTTAAACCTATCAAAAGAAAGGTATCCAAGTCTGTCCACACCCAAAGGGGCATTGCCATGTCCTGTCCACAGAATCAGCTCCCAGTCCAGCCATCTCTGCCCTCCTCCTCCTCCTCACCATGCCTACAGTATGGGCAGTGCTGGGCAGGGAAAATGCCCCCCCCTGTGTGAATCCAGGGAATACCTGAACCCAGGACAACCAGCCTGGGGTATGGGATCGTGCCATGGAGGGAATCTGGGGGGGGCAGGAGCCCTTCTTCTCATGGTTCCAATGGAAGATGTGGGTAGTTCAGTACTGCCTTTGTTTACCCAGAATACTTAATCCTATATTATTTTTTTAATCTCTCCACATCTGCTCCAAGAAAACGCTTGTGGGCTGAAATTAAGCACTCAGATTGGTTGCTGTTTTATTAACTCCCATTAGCTTGGATAGGGCTGGGAAAATGGTTGGTAAAACCCACTGGAAAGCCAAAGATATTTTAGAGGAAGAGCACCAATGCGCTGGATATCCCTGCTGAATTTCCACCAGGTTACCCCACAGCCCAGCATTTCCATGTTTGTAATCAGCCTTTGCAAGTCAAACAGGGACCACTGGGGTACAGACAGACAGATGAGGGTGAACTGGCTGTTCCCAT
The DNA here is from genome assembly GCA_013396995.1 of Dicaeum eximium. NCBI lineage: Eukaryota > Metazoa > Chordata > Aves > Passeriformes > Dicaeidae > Dicaeum > Dicaeum eximium. The sequence continues at coordinate 550,748 of VWZP01003703.1, forward strand.
CTCCCATGGTGGGAGAACAGCTAAGAAATATCTCAAAAATCCACCCCAGGAAAAAAAAAAGGCCTGGAAACAAGAAGCAGGTTTGGCTGCACGTGGTTCAGCAGACAGCGAGCCAGCCAGGCACAACTGTAGATTTGTATTCCCTGGAGCCAGGAGACTGAAATATTTACACTGGTTTACACAGAAATATTTACACTGAAATATTTACACCGAAATATTTACACCAGGTTTCTCCACTGAGCTATCCAGAGGGAGCAGGATGGCAAAGGCTGCCTGTTCTGGCACAAAGCAGGAATTCCCATTCCCTTTTTTAACCCAGAGCACATGGGTTTCTATCCCCCCTGATCCCAAGTGCAGCCCAGGACCAGTTGGCCCTTTGCCATCTGCACACCCACCACACCAGCATTCCTGTTTGACCCAGAGCTGCTCATTCAGCTCCTGATGCCTGACTGGGAACAGGAAAGGGAGCAGGGGAGCCTGGAAAAGGAAACAAGAGGAAAATGATGGGAGAGGGATGTGCCAGAGGAGACAGAGCTTGGACTCAGCCCCAGGATGCTGCTCCCTCTGTCCTGTAACACAGTCAGACTGTTTTTCATCTCCCTTCTCCCAACTGGGAAAATGGTGATGCCATTTCACCCCCAAGCAGTCTAGAGGGGAATAAAAGCAGGTATCAGATAATCCTCCCACAAGCCAACTCCCACCTGCCCAGGACACAGGCAACCCCTTCCTATCCCCATTCCTCTCCCCCCTTCTTCTCCTGGCCTTTCTCCCCACTCAGGGCTGGGGGCACCACACCCATCACACACCCTCACACCCTGGAAGTTTTTCCAAGGACACAGAGCCTGACTGGCCGGCACCACGCGGACTCACCGGCCTGGTTGGTGGTGATGTTGACGGAGACGTGCTGCTGTGGGAAGGGGCTCTTGTTGGACACGCCGTTGACGGCCTGGATCTCGAAGGTGTAGGGGGTGTGGGCCCACAGGTTGCTGATGAAGACGCGGGTGTCGGTGAGCCCCAGCTGGCGCGGCACGAAGTCCACGTTGTCGTCGCAGCGGGAGCAGGCGCGCCGGTCCGAGCGGCACTTCTTGCACACGATGTTGTAGGTGACGTCGTCCCGGCCGCCCGTCTCCCGCGGAGGGTGCCACTCCAGGATGATGGACGTCTCGTTCACAATGGAGATGACGTTGCGGGGGCCGGATGGGACGCCTGTGGGAAAGAGAGGCATGGAGAAAGGTCCTTGCCCTCCCACGGAGACTCCAGCATGGAGAAGGACGCCCCAGGGCTCTGCACTATCCATCACCTCCTCCCTCAGGAGGGATCTGGTGCCCACAGCTTTGCTTAGGTCAGGGTCAGACTTTCCACGTTGGCAACACCATCCACCTGCACTGAAAACAAGCTTCTCAGATGGAGATGACAACTCCCATTCCACAAACCCACTTAAGTCTCCAAAAAAACTCCATGTGGAATGCACACAGATCCATCCATGACGGTGGACCCATTTTAATCCTGTCAGGAGATGCTGAGAAAACTGCAGTGCTCATGTGGAGAAGCACCTCGAGCAGATTATCCCAGCAAGAGAAAGATCACTTAGCCAGCACCGGGAAGAACCAGAGAAGCAGCAAGAGAAGAGAGAGTCAAAAATGGAAAGTGGTTATTAAGGGTTCAATATCTCAAGTTGGAAACCCGGGAATTTCCCAGCATGGAGGAAAGCCAGCACCGCTCCATGGTTTGCAAGGAGCTCCCATGTTGGACAAGAGATAAAAACCACATTGATCAAAGCCTCCAGGAGCCATGGCAAATGCTTCAGAGGATGGGAATTGAACACGGCTCCGACTGCAAGCACTGCCAGATCAGGGCTACAGTCCGTTCAGGAGGAATCCAGGAGAGCATCACTGAGATACAAACACACAACTGCACAGATCCAGGGAAGGATTTGGGGTCAGCCAGGATGGCTCTGCAGCCAAAACCACAAAATTCAGCTGCTTGATTGTATTAAATAAAGGAAGTAAGGAATTCCTCATGCTGTCTGGGCTGGGGGCTGCACTTCCAAGAAAGAAAAAGTACTTTGCCATGATACAGGGAGCAATAAAAATGATGGAGGATTTGACCCGCAAGGAAGGGTTAAGAGAGAGAAGCACACTCTGTCTTGGGGAAACCTATCCCATGGGAGCCCTCCTCATGTGTGTCTGTGTGTGTGTGTGTGCCAGGGAAGATCATTTGGGCTGTGGATAAATCAGCCCTGTTGGTGGCCAGGGACAGGCTGGACAGGGACAGATTCATCAGCACTACAGTGACATGGCTGGTGGGATGGAGAGGTCACTCTTCATGGAGACACCCTGGGAGCCTCTCTAAGCTGCTGCTGTGGATAATGCACATGAAAGATTTTGTTCAAATGCCCAGAGAAATGACAGTCTTAAAAAAAAATTAAGATAATAGAATTCCATTTCCTTTAACCCTTTTCCTCTTTAGGAGTTAAAGTGTCTGTCGTGGAGCAGCCACCAATGCAGCATCCTTGCTGGAAAGAGCTTTCCTGTACCTGAGGCTCCACAGCATTGCCAAGCCCCCCCATGATGGAGATGTCAAAGAGAGTTACAGGAGGGTTGTAGGGGCCCCAGCAGGGGCAGGAGCAGGGAGAAAGACCTTGATTCCCCAGGGGAACAAGACTGCAGGACTCACAAAGGCTCAATGGATCAATACGAGTGAGTTACCCCCAAAAATCTGCAACCTGCCTCATGAGCCTTAATCCAAATCCTCCCTCCATACCTTAAGCAGTCAATATCTTTTCAAGAAAAAGAAAAAAACCTCGTATTTTTCCCCTTTCCCAGTAGCAAACTGCTGCCTCCCCAAATCCCTCCCACTTTAATTGCAGCCCCTTCCCTCCTCTGCAGGGGCCCAGGAACTGCAGGGATCACCCTTGGAAGGGTTCCAGTCCAGGGCACTGCCAGCAGCTCCACAATGTTATGTACTCTTCTGACACAGAGAAACTTTGTGGGTGAACAGATGGCACCTCAGATTGGAGCACTGCAAAATCAAGCACTGATGAGAAGAAATAAAAATCAGCAAAGAGACTTTTTTCCCTGTATTTCTATAGCACAGCACTGCTGTAAATCAGTTATGTAATGAGGCATAACAAAGATCTGTAGATTATCTGTAGTTGTGCAATCTGCTGAATACCTGTATGAGAGCTCAGGTGATCCAGCAAAACACACAAATCCCTTCCTCGTTTCCTTGATGTGTGCTTTGGGCACTTCCCAGCATGCAGGGTCCATGTGCTAAAGCTCCATGATAGGCTGGTTCAAGGGCCTGAAGTGTATCTGGGCTGGAGTTGAGGCCTGAGTTTCCAGCAGGCTGAAGAGCACAGCAGCTCTTTCCTCTCTCCTGGGCTCTTTTCCCACCAAAACAGGCTTGAGGACACTGCTGCCATGCCAGGCAGCTCGGGCAGGCAGCCGAGCAGCAACACATTGCTGAATACCAATGCTTAGTGCAGCCTTCCCCCTATTAAAAACTGCTCCATCTGCAAGACTATGAACAAGACAGCCAGAGCAGATAACTTTAAATCCTCATTTATCCTGGGGACTATCTCCCTGCCATCACCGCCGCTGCCCGGGTGATGTATAAATTCCAGAGTAAGGTGGGGTGTGGGACAATCCCATCCTCCCTGCCCAGCCACAGCAGGACAGGGGGAGAAAATAAAACAAACTCCACATGGATTGAGACTTTATCCATGTGTGAGCCCCCGCAGCCCCCAGCCCCGATCCGTACTCACTGGTGCAGGCGGCGGCGGGCGGGTCGAAGTCGGCCCGGTAGTAGCCATTGCGGCAGGCACAGAGCGGGGAGGCCTCGGCGCTGGAGCGGCTGTTCGGGGGGCACGGCACGCACAGCCCCGAGCCCTGGCTGGCCTTGAACGTCCCGGCAGGGCAGGCTGCAAGAGAGAGAGAGCAGGGCGTCCTGAGCTGCTCTGGGACACGGGGGAAAGCAGGTCCTGTCCATGGAGAGGAGAGGAGAGGAGAGGA